>ML664170.1:21142059-21177190 GCA_007570785.1 Antilocapra americana | reverse complement strand
ACGCAGATGTATAGAATAGACTCGTGGACTTTGTGGATGAGGGTAAGGGTGGGATGATATGGGAGAAGAGCACTGAAGCATGTTAATTGTCATGTGTCTAATCAATCGCCAGCCCAGGATTGATGCTCGGGACGGGTGCAGCGAGATTTCCAGGGGAGGAGGGAGGAGGGAGGGGGGTTCCAGAGGGGAAGCATATGTAAACCCATGGTGATATCATGACAATGTATGGCAAAAACAATAAAAAAAAAAAAGGAAAAAAATAAATAAAAAATCCTTTTTATCTTTCGGGAGTAAATAAATGAACCGACTAGTAAGGCTTTGGAAAACCTCTTTGAAATCAAAGACTGATTGGTGACCTTGTCTTTCATCATTAGGAGGTCAAGACTGGTTTATACTGTAAAAGCAAAAGTCCTTCATTTATGTGCAGTCTTCCTCCCTTGCCAAATATGTTCTTTAATTCAGTTGTGACAGTTGTTTGCTTACAATAAACCATCTTATCCCCTTTCCCTGGAGGCTTGATTTTGTCCTAGTGTCCTCTTCCCATGAGTGCAGAATGGGTGACCTCTCTATGGACCCCCCAAGGACTGAACTGTGATTGGTTTAAAACAATCATAATTGATTCATTCCTTTTACAGGTATTAATTTTAGAGTGGGTGTGTAACTAAATGTAGCCAATAGAAACTGATGAGCAGTAAATTGAGGAGCTTCTGGAAATTTCCTCACTATAGTAATCAAGATACAGGGGAAGTCCTTGTCCTCTTAATACATATTGCCCAGTTTAGAGCTACCATTGTGCAGCCATATTTTGACTATAAAGGCAGTCATGTGACACACTGAAGATGACAAAACTGAAGCATAGGAAGCACCAGGTGTTGTGATATTGTTTATCCACTGAATTGAAGAACCCCGTATTGCCCTATCACAAGGTTTCTTATTGTTTGAGCTATTTCACACTGAATAGTCTATGACTTGCATCAGAAACATTCTAACAGACACACCTAATGCTTACAGAAAACCAAAGAAGTACTTTTTAGTGAAAATTATGTTCAATAGTAAGTAGAACAACCACAGTCCACAATCCTTCACCTACTCTTCCTACACTTTTTTTTCACTATTCTTTTTTCAATTTTTTTTTTAGTGTGGTAAAAGTCACTTAATAAAAATACCATTTTACCCACATTTAACCATACATTTCAGTGGCATAAGTACATTCACATTGTCTTGCAATTCTCACCATCATCCATACCTTGAATTTTTCACTTCCCTAAGCTGAAACTCTGTCCCCATTAAACAAGCTCTGCTTCCCAGCCCCTACCTCAGGCTCCTGGTCTCTGCCGATGTACTTTCCTACTCTATGAGTTTGACTATTCTAGGCATCTCATATTCTTTCCACACTTCTGTGAGTTTCTCCTGGCATAGGATTATGCAGAGCATCCTTGTGCATAACGGGGCAACTATTCTTTGAATTGCAATTAACTCTGTTCCTACTGTGCAGTGGGCTGATACAGCTGAACACTGCTGTGGCAGGTAAGCCCCTGGCTCTAGCCAGAGGTGCAGGGTTGAGAATGCAAATGAATAAAGAAGATGTAGTGTATATGTACGAGGGAATACTCTGAGGCCATAAAAAGCATGAAATTTTGCTGTTTGCAGCAACATTTGGACTTGGAGGGCATTATGCTAATATTGAACATCAACTGTGTGTGCTCAGTCACTTCAGTCATGTCTGACTGTTGGTGACCCTATGGACTGTACCCCACCAGGCTCCTCTGTCCACAGATACTCCAGGCAAAATTGCTGGAGTGGGTGGCCATACCCTGCTCCAGGGGATCTTCCCAACCCAGGGATGGAACTCAGGCCTCCTGTGTCTCCTGCACTGCAGGCAGATTCTTTACCCACTGATCCACCTGGGAAGCCCACATCAACTATACTTCAGTAAAAACATATAAATAAAATGTAGTAAAATTAAAAATGAAAATGCTGGAGAAGACTCTTGAGAGTCCCTTGGACAGCTAGGAATCAAACCAGTCAGTCCTAAAGGAAATAAACCCTGAATATTCATTGGAAGGACTGTAGCTGAAGTTGAAGTACCAGTACTTGGCCACCTGATGCGAAAAGTCGACTTGTTGGAAAAGACCCTGATGATGGGAAAGACTAAGGGCAAGAGAAGGGGTGACAGAGCATGAGGCGGTGACAGAGCATCACAGATTCAACGGACATGAGTTTGAGCAAACTCAGGGAGATGATGAAGGACAGGGAAGACGTGTGAGCTGTAGTTCATGGGGTGGCAGAGAGTTGGACATGACTTGGTGACTAAACAAAACAAGGAACATTTGTAAATTTACTCTGATTTCTTTTTCTATCAAAATAACCTCATAGAATCTGGAAAGGTTTGTGGCACTTGATATTTGTGAGCAGAATCTCAGCCTCAAATTGCAGCCTGGGAGTCATGTTCTTGTTCTAGCAGGAGAACAACATCCAACCAAATTGATGAGGCCTTGGTTCTCATGGAGTCTGTGGAGAAGCTAGTGAGGGACACAGGATAGCATCGCAGCTAGGATTCCCCAGAGATGGTCCCTGCCTCTGCAATTACTCTTGCCTTGCACAGCTGGACACCTTAGTCTGAATTGTTGACAGGATCTCAAAGGCATGTTGTATACATCTGAAATGCAAGTACTAAAATAGTCCCCATCTTTGGGGAAAAACAAGCTCTTCTTTCTCACCCAGGGCTTGTTCTGGGTGAATATTTTCTGTTAAAACAATCTTCTAGATTTTTGAATATTAAAAGCTAGACTCTTCTGTTGATATGATCCTACATTTCTTGACAAGAGTTCCATTCTATGTCCTTATTGAGCTCTGTATTTCGAGTTGCTAGAGATGCCTAGTATGTACTATGGGTTCAAACGTCATTTGTTGATAATAAAGAAGGAGTTACTCAGTGAGGGAACAAGTGGGGGAGTTTGGAACAAAGCGTTTATAGAACCGTCTTCCTTAATTAATTATTAGCTAGCTTGTCTGGAACTACCTCAAGTCAGGCCAAATATCCAGGGCATTATTCACCCACTTGGACTCTTGTATCGGGTGTGAGCCCAATCTGAGACAGTGTACATCAGAAATACTTTGCTTATCTCCTGGCATTTACTGGAACTCGAAGTTAAGCTTATGGAAGAGAAAGCTCTAGAACTATTTGTCCTAACTGATTGAGGTTTGTTTGTCATAATTATTGAAATGAGCAAACCACTGCAAACAAACCAAGAGAACAAACTGAGAAACAATGTCTATCAGATCAAACCTGTACAGTTTCATGTAACTTAATTCTGTTGGATGCTTACTGATTCCGTGTACCTGATCAGTTCCCTGGGATGCAAAATGTATAAGATCCTGTCTGTTCCACTGAAGGCATTTTAATTGAGGAGGACAGATGCAGGCAAGTGACTGTAACTTATAAAGCAAAGTGATCATTAAAAATGCTCAGTGAAACTAGATTCAGTGCCTTGGAGGCAAAGAGGAACGTTTGGTTAATGCTGATGAAGAATAAAGAACAGTTTCATGGAGGAAAGTGGTATCTGAACTAGATCTTGAATGATAAGGAGAATTTTGGGAAAAGAGTAAAAGGATATCCCAGAGGCTCAAAGAATTCTATGAGCAAAGCTTCCCAAGACATTATAATTTAAAAAGATATTGAATGAGGTCATAATTATAACTCATTCCAGATTTTTTCCTTTGACATGAAGCTGTTAAGAACATTCTAAGGTATAAATAACCTCTACCCAGAATTGGATAAAATCTGGAAAGATTTTTTTAAAAACTGACATTATGATTAATAGTTCTTATGGCATTAAGACAGAGTAACGAGCTGTCTTAAGCAGAGACCAGTCAGGAAACATTTTAATCAAGTTGAATTTACCAATTAAAATATTTTGTACAGTCAATAGAATCCTTTCAAAGTTTACCTGTAAATCCTGTATCATAAACAAAGATGTTCTTGACTAAAGTAGCCTTATGCTGTTATTGTTCAGCGGCTCAGTCAAGTCTGACTCTTTGTGACCCCGTAGACTGTGGCACTCCAGGCTTCTCTGTCCATGGGATTTTCAAGGCAGGAGTAGTAGAGTGGATTGCCATTTCCTCCTCCAGGGGATCTTCCTGACCCAGGGTTTGAACTCGTGTCTCCTGCTTGGCAGGCAGATTCTTTACCACTGAGCCACCAGGGAAGCCCAAAGTTGCCTTATGGGCTATCCATTTTCGATGTTTGGGTGCTCAGTTGCTCAGTCTTGTCTGACTCTTTGTGATCCCATAGACTGTAACTGCCAGGCTCCCCTGCCGATGGAATTTTCCAGACAAGAATGCTGGAACTAGTTGTCATTTCCTTCTCCAGGGGATTTTCCTGACCCACTGATCAAACCTGCATCTCCTGCATTGGCAAGTGGATTCTTTACCTTTGAGCCACCAGGGAAATTTTTTGATGTTTGGGGCTTGCTTAAAATAGGCATGACTGGGACGTATAGTTTATCACTGAACTCTCTTGAATTTGCCTGACTAATTGGGCTTTGATTTCAGAACCACACAGAGCAATGTATTTTCTCCATATTGTCTTTTCTGTTCTTGCAAACCTCAGAGAACATGTCTGAATGTGATGGAAATTCTTTTCCTCTTGATTTTCGGTTAGCGGAGACTATTTACGACGGGCATCAGGTTACAGGTTTTTCCCTCTTTCAACATTTCTCATTGCAACGGCATGCCTAGGGCAACCACTCTCCCTTCCCCCAAACACTTTCCTCGGATTACATGCCCGGAAGCACCAGTCCTGGAAGTGATGGGTGTGGAAGCGATAGAGAGCTGGCTCACTGGATCACCTTTCCCAAAATAGTGCCCTCAGAGTGTTTTGTTCCAAGCAAGGTGCTGTGCCCTTGCTTGCAGATTTCTCTGAAAGTCAGTTTGCTTTTCTTTATTCACACTCTTTGTGCTTCCTGAAGGACTTGGGGGTGCCTCACAGTAAAAGATTAATATAACATTATTAAATGGACATAGAGAATAAACATCCACAGCCAAGAATGGAATGGGGCATGGGGCAGGAGACAACTAAATCAGCTCTCTGGGGCTGGTGTCTGCATCTCATCCCTGCTGACATCCTGGGCTGGGTCATCATTGTGGGGAGGCTGTACTGGGCCTGGTATGATGTTTGGTAGCAACTCTGGCCTCTACCTGGGGCTTCCTGGGTGGCTCAGTGGTAAAGAATCTGCCTGCAAAGCAGGAGACATGGATTTGATCCCTGAGTTAGGAACATCCCCAGGTGTAGGAAATGGCAACCCACTCTAGTATTCTTGCCTGGACAATTCCAGGACAAAAGACCTTAGCAGGCTACAGTCCAAGGGGTCACAGAAAGTCAGACATAGTTAAATGACTAAACAACAACAGCAACAACACTGACCGCTACCCACTAGATGCCAGCAGTAGCCCGCAGTTGTGATAGCCAAAAGTAACTCCAGACATTGCCAAATGTCCCCCAGGGTACAAATCATCTCTGAGAACATCTAACCAAGACTAGCAAGAGAACGCCTGCCTTTTATGCTTGCAGTTCATCTACATCTGAATCATAGCTCCAGTCAACGTACGTCCAATATTGTGAGATAGCCCTTGACCGTTAGGGTGCTTGTTCATGGGGCAGAGTGGTGACCACAGGCTGAGGTCTGAAACTCGGCTCACCACTGACTAGTTGTGTGCATGCTGTGTCTCAGAACCCTACCAATAAAGGGGGAAACACAGGGAAAGCTGTAAGGATGAGTTGAACTGCTTCTAAAACACTTACCACAGGGGTCTGGCATGTGGGATGTGCTCTATAAATTCTAGTGAGTAGAGTGTGGGTCTTTTAAAAGTGAAGCATCATTGGTTTACAATGTTGTGTTAGATTCAGGTCCAGCAAATACACATGTGCAAGTCTGAAAAGAATTTCTCAGATTCTTTCCCATGATAGGTTATCACAAGATACTGAATACAGTTCCCTGTGCTATTCAGTGGGACCTTGATTATCTATTTTGTATAAAATAGTGTGTATCTGTTAATCCCAAACTTCTAATTTATCCCTCCTCACCTTCCCCTTTGGTAACCATGAATTTGTTCTCTATAAGTCTGTTTCTACTTTGTAAATATGTTCTTTTGTATCATTTCTTAGGTTACAGTGTGGGTCTTTTTTTTTTTTTAAACCATCGGCTACTGCTACTGCTAAGTCGCTTCAACTCTGTGCGACCCCATAGATAGCAGCCCATCAGGCTCCCAAGAATGCCAGAATCCCTGGGATTCTCCAGGCAAGAACACTGGAGTGGGTTGCCATTTCCTTCTCCAATGCATGAAAGTGAAAAGTGAAAGTGAAGTCGTTCAGTTGTGTCCAACTCTTAGCGACCCCATGGACTGCAGCCTACCAGGCTCCTCCGTCCATGGGATTTTCCAGGCAAGAGTACTGGAGTGGGGTGCCATCGCCTTCTCCATTTAAACCATCATTCTTCTTGTATTATGGCTAGGGTTATAAAAGAGACATGGCATTTGGCACTGACTCCAAGTGCAGGGAGAGACAAATAAAGCCAAATGATACTCAGGAGATATTCCAAAGAAAGGGTTTGGGGAGGTCTCAGTGTCCTACACATCTCAGGGTCTCATTCTTGGGACTTCATCCCATATCCTCTTCCCATCACTTGGCAACAGGAAAACTGAGCAGGTAAGGAAAATTGAGGAAGAAGAGCTGAAGGGAGTGCAGACAACACTTAAAGAGCCTGAGTGACTGTAGAATGTAGGGAAAGGGAAAGTCCCAGAGGCTTTTCTTCCTATCAATTTTGAGCCCAGTGGCCCACTGAAGAATAGGATATGGAGGAGGTTTGTGGGGTGCACAAGGGTGGAGGACACATCCCCAAACTCTGTTTCTCATAGAATCTTCTGTGAGATGCACAAGCCTTCTCTTTCTTTTTAAAAATATTTATTTCTTTTTATTTGCCTGCACCTGGTCTTAGTTTCAGGCTTCCCTGGTGGCTCAGATGGTAAAGAATCCACCTGCAATGCAGCAGACCAGGGTTCAATCCCTGGGTTGGGAAGATCTCCTGGAGGAGGGCATAGCAGCTCACTCCAGTATTCTTGTCTGGAGAATCCCCATGGACAGAAGAGCCTGGTGGGCTACAGTCCATGGGGTTGCAAAGAGTCGGACACAACTGAGCAACTAAGCACAGCATAGCACAGTCTTAGTTACAACACACAAGATCTTCAGTCTTCATTACAGCATGTGAGATCTTTAGTTGCAGCATGCAGACTCTTAGTTGGGCATGTGGTTTCTAGTTCCTGGACCAGGGATCGAACCCAGGCCCCCTGCATTGGGAGCTTGGAGTCTTACCCACTGGATCACCAGGGAAGTCTCCAGATAAACCTTCTTCAATACCAGAAAGCCTTGTTGCAGGCCTGACAAACAAACAAAAAACATGACTCATTTAGAGTACATTCTAAAGACAAGTTCGGTGCTCAGACAGTAATGGCTCTTGCCTTAGAAGTACTGCCCCATGGAGCCCAGGGGGCTGGCTGATGACTTCACTTCATCCCAGTTTAATTATGATTCAACCCATTAGCTCAAAGGCAGAGGATGTTTAGTCCAAATGTGACCCTTGTTTGCAATTCATTCAGTGACAGCCGTTGCCCACACAGGAAGTCTATTCAGAAATGATTCAGAATCGGGAACCTTTACAGCTATAAAGCTCTGAATTTTTGTCCTTGGTACTGGGCAACTAAAACTTGAGCAGGATAAAATTAGAGCTTGCAGAATTTTTCCATATAGGACAAGGGGGCCTTTACTTCATGGGTTTTGTGGAGAAAACTTCAGTTCACTTGATCACTTGTTTGAATCATTAGAACCAAATAGGAGAGAATGAAAATTTGTTCCAGTGGGAAATATTTCAATAAGGAAGGGATTAAAAATATCTACACTTATTTTGTATCATCTCCAAGGGAATTCACAACCTCACTTTAATGATATGCTAGGAAATTTCCATCTGGAATAGAAAATACAATGGAGCCCAAATACGGCTGTCCTAGTGGCCACATATGGTGCTATTTGGAGCCAAATCTCTCTTCTTTCTGCTTTGTTAAACATTCTAGTATATCCTCCCTTCATTTTGTGGAAGACAACCAGGAGAACTTTGATATGTTACTGAGATAAAATATAAATCCAAATATCATATTAACTAACTCATAGCCCAGAATAAAACATTTGCAACTCTTCAATTTTTCCTAAATACTTTCCCATCACCCAGGGGGCAATGGCAGAAGCTTCAGTTCAGGGATTGGATCTTGTTTTGGAACTTGAGAATCCCAGATGGGCTTTAGATAATTGACCTCCAGAGGCATCTCTTATCTGCTAGTGAACCAGTCAGGATCCTTGCCAGTGAATAAAATGCAACTGGCTCCTATGGCAATGGTGCTCAATCCATCAATAAATTAGTAGGGGAAGGAAACTGGTCCGCCAGCCTTGGTACCCGTGAGATGTACCAATGTCAGTTGTGCTCTAGATGAGACTGAAGAGGGCTTGCATCTTCCCTTCTCCCTGACTCCCATCTAGGAGTGGATGGTAGACTCAACATGAGAATGGTATTTTTTTAAAAATATAATTGTTTAAATTTTGTATTGGAGTATAGTCAGTTAGCCCTGGGTCAGGAAGATCCCCGGGAGGAGGGCATGGCAATCCACTCCAGGATTCTTGTCTGGAGAATCCCATGGACAGAGGAGCCTAGCCGGCTACAAACATAGGATTGCACAGTATCAGACGTGACTGACGTGACTTAGCACGCACGCATGCATAGTCAATTAGGCAAAAGGAGAAGAGGCTGGCAGTGTATGGGATGATTGGGATTGCTTCACCGATTCAATGGACCTGCACTTGAGCGAACTCCAGGAGGTGGTGAGGGATAGGGAAACCTGGTGTACTGCAGTCCATGGGGTTGCAGAGTTGGATATGACTTAGCGACTTTACAGCGAAGAAGGACATAGTCAATTAACAAGCAACGTTGTAACAGTTTCAGGTGAACATCAAAGGGACTTAGCCATATGTATACATGTATCCATGCTCCACCAAACTCCCCTCCCATCCAGGCTGCCACATAACAATGAGCAGAGTTCCATGTGCTACACAGTAAGACCTTGTTGGTTATCCATTTCAAGTATAGCAGTGTGTACATGTCCATCCCAAACTCCCTAACTATCCCTTCTCCCCATCCTTTCCACTGGCAACCATAAGTTCTCGAAGTTTGTGACTCTTTTTTTTGTAACTAAGTTGATTTGTATCATTTCTTTGTAGACTCCACTATGTGTTATGCTCCATTGCTAAGTCTTGTCCAACTCTTTGTGAACCCATGTACTTCAGCACGCCAGGCTTCCCTGTCCTTCACTATATCCCAGAGTTTGCTCAAAGTCATGTCCATTGAGTCCATCATGTCCATTGGACATTATATGTCCATTAATGACACATATATGGGATGTCACATGAGAAGGGTACTTCTTGAATGGAAGTCAGAACAAGGGAGAGCAAACCCAAGTACCTTTGAGCTAGGAAGTAGGTGATGTTGGATGGCCTTTTGCTTCCATCAGGCTCCAAAGCTCCCCACACACCCATCAAAGCTCAGTGCATGGGTAACAGAAAGAAACCCAAAATAAGAAAAGTGCCTGCTATCTCATCAAGGGAATGCCACATGGGAAATGTGGTCTAAGGGGAGGTCACCTTTAGCTGTGAAAGGACTCTGTCCCTTGGAGATACAATGAAAGACAGATTCTCTTCTTCCCCCTTTCCATACTTTCCTGACACCCTGATTGCTTACTCCTTACCCACAGAGGAAGCATATGGAACAGATACTGGACACGCATGTTGGAGGCTGGGGTGGATCAGAGGAAGGACTCCGGGCAGGATACATAAAGGAGCTGAAGGGACTGAGGAATCCTGAGCGAGAGCATCTCTACCAGCTCTGAGACACATGGCCATGAGGGGAAGTCTCATGAACTACTAATAAGACCCGTGTATGTCAAGGAGCTGGGAAGGATAAATTCAATAAGGAGAAGGAGCTCCCAAATTATTGCCCATCCACATACATACTGGCATTTGTGCAATGAAGATACAACTTGAATACACAGCAATGCCTATTTTATATGCTTTTCTAGGCTCTCTGTGTGGTTATAACACATTACACTAAAGTCTTTTTATGATGAGTTTTATAACCTCATTATTGAAAGCATGACAACAATTAGCACTATATATTGTCACCTTTGATAAGAATACTGGAGTGGGTTGCCATTCTCTTCTCAGGGGATCTTCCCAGCTCAAGGATTGAACCCAAGTCTCGCATATTGCAGGCAGATTCTTTACCATCTGAACCACCAGGAAGGCTCCTATTCTTTGACAACTGCACTTTATCAGATAGATTTACCTGTGGGCTGAAGTCCTACATTCTCCTGGGTTATGGTCACTGCATGCTAATCTCACCAACTTTTCAAGAACATAATGTGTTTATAATTTTTTTTTGATGAGGAACATTTTTAATGTCTTTATTGAATTTGTTACAATATTGCTTCTGTTTTATGTTTTGTCTTTTTGGCCAAAAGGCATGTGGGATTTTAGCTTCCTCACCAGGGATTGAACCCTGACTTCCTGCATTGGAATATGAAGTTTTAACCACTGGACCATCAGGGAAGTCCCACACGGTTCTTTTTTAATCTAATGCCTTTGTTTCAGGGCTTCCCAAGTGGCACTAGTGGTGAAGAATCCACCTGACTATGCAGGAGATGCAGGAGACACAGGTTTGATCCCTGGGTTGGGAAGATCCCCTAGAGGAGGAGATGGCAAATCACTCCAGTATTCTTGCCTAGAAAATTCCATGGACAGAGGAACATGGCAGTCTCCAGAGCAAGGGGTCGCAAAGAGTCAGACCCAACTGAGCACACACACAGACTTTGTTTCAAATCATGGTTCTTTAGCTAGTCATCATTCACATTTCAGACTTTCTCTAATTTTTCCTGAAACTCAAGTGTGAGAAAAGTAGAACCCAGAGCACTGATATTTCTTCTGTTTGGAGTTTGATTCAGACCCTCATCAGGCACAGTGAGACTTCTCTAGCTCTTCTCATCTGACCATTGTCAGAGTTCCTTTTATCGCTCACCCAAGCAATTATGGTGAAAATCTTTTTGCCCGGTTTGGTAGCCCCCTTATTCACTGTGACAGGTTTTTGAATGGCAATGACAAATTCAACAATTTTCAAATCTCAAGGTTTATTGGTTAGAACTTATTAAAGATAAACAGCACAATTCTTAAGATTAAGAACCAATAACAAGTCAACACAAGATTATAGCTAGTGCATTATCTATTACTGGGTTGCAATATTACCACAAACTTAACAGCTTAAAACAACACAGACTTATTGTTTTACAATTTCTATGGATCAGGGGACTAGAAAGGCTTAGCTGGGTCCTCTAGTCCTTTGTGGGCTTCCCAGGTAGACCTAGTGGTAAAGAACCTGCCTGCCAATGCAGGAGACACAGAGACCCAGGTTCCATCCTTGAGTCAGGAAGATTCCCTGGATGAAGGTATGGCAACCCACTCCAGTATTCTTGCCTGGAGAATCCCATGAACAGAGGAGCCTGGTAGGCTACGGTCCATAGGGTCACACAAAGTTAGACATGCCTGAAGTGACTTAGCACGAACACACACACTAAGCCTCTGCTTACAAGGTTGCCATGAAAATGTTCGCTGGGACTGTAGTCTCATTTGAGGCTTGTTTGGGCAAGGATTCACTTCCAAACTCATGTGGTTGTTGATAGAGCTCAATTCTTTGTGACATGTGGTATTGGGGGCCTTGGTCTCTTGCTGGCTGTTGGTTAGAGGCTCCCTGCAATTCTTTGCTACATGGATCTCCCCTACATAAACACTTACTTCCTCAAAAGCAGCCAGGGAAAGAGTTTCCCTGCAAGACAGATGTTATAATCTTATGTAATGTAATCAGATTCATCCCACCATCTTTGTCATGTTAGACAGGCAAGGTCCAGGTCCCATCCATACTCGAAGGGAGGAGATTACACTATGCATTGAATCCCAGGAGGATGCTGTGATTGTCAAGTGGACCATGGAGACCAACTTAGAGGCTCTCTGCCAGTGAGCATGATTAATGGCCAGAAGGAAAAGCAAATGTAGTGCTTGTTTGCACACTCACACTTTGTCGAAGCACATGGTGGAGAGAAATGAAATGATCATGTTACCTGAACCCGAGCTACTCAGGAATGGCCCACTTGGAATGGTGGGCCTGTCTCCTCTGTTCTCTGATGGCCACAGCCTACAAGAGGTGGCTTCTATTTATTTTCATTTGCAAGTACTTCTAGGAAGAGCAATATTGGACAGAGGAGCTATTATTTCCTAGCAGGTAAATGTGTTGTGTGTGTGTGTATGTGTGTGTGTGTGCTCGCACACCCATGCTCAGTTGCCCAGCCCTGTCTGACTCTTTGCAACCCCAGGGACTGTAGCCCAGCAGGCTCCTTTGCCCATGGAATTTTCCAGGCAAGAATATTGGAGCATGTTGCCATTCCCTACTCAAGGGAATCTTCCTGACCCAGAGATTGAACCCACATCTCTTGTGTCTCCTGCATTGGCAAGCAGGTTCTTCACCACTGCCCCACATGGGAAGTCAAGCAGGTAAATATAGAGCCCAACTGGCAGACTGCCAATGGGACACATTTCTTTATCTTTTAAAGGATTTGTGTGTTATTTGTGCATGTCCTCATAGACAAAAGGAGTGTTAAAGTTAAAATAGGTTCCACTGTAACTTTTTTTCTGTCCCCTACATTCCTTATTTACTACAAGAGGCTTTCCATTACAATCTTCTTTTGCAGCCTATTAGGTCTCTGAAGAAATATTTCCTGCTCAGATTATCTCTTGCTCTTAGCAGTTTCAGTCTCATTTAAAAAGTTTTCTATTTAAAGTTCAGTCAGTTCAATCACTCAGTCTTGTCTGACTATTTGCGACCACATGGACTGCAGCATACAAGTCCTCCCTGTCCATCACCAACTCCCAGAGTCCACCCAAACCCATGTCTATCGAGTCGATGATGCCATCCAGCCATCTCATCCTCTGTCGTCCCCTGCTCCTCCTGCCCCCAATCCTTCCCAGCATTAGGGTCTTTTACAATGAGTCAACTCTTCGAATGAGGTGGCCAAAGTATTGGAGTTTCAGCTTCAACATCAGTCCTTCCAGTGAACACACAGGACTGATCTCCTTTAGGATGGACTGGTTGGATCTCCTTGCAGTCCAAGGGACTCTCAAGAGTCTTCTCCAGCACCACAGTTCAAAAGCATCAATTCTTCAGTGCTCAGCTTTATTCACAGTCAAACTCTCACATCCATACATGACTACTGGAAAAACCATAGCTTTGACTAGATGGACCTTTGTTGGCAAAGTAATGTCTCTGCTTTTTAATAATCTGTCTAGGTTGGTCATAGCTTTTCTTCCAAAGAGCAAGCATCATTTAATTTCATGGCTGCAGTCACCATCTGCAGTCATTTTGGCATATTAAAAAGCAGAGACATTATTTTGCCAACAAAGGTCCGTCTAGTGAAGGATATGGTTTTTCCAGTAGTCATATATGGATGTGAGAGTTGGACTGTGAAGAAAGCTGAGCACTGAAGAATTGATGCTTTTGAACTGTGGTGTTGGAGAAGACTCTTGAGAGTCCATTGGACTGCAAGGAAATCCAGCCAGTCCATTCTAAAGGAGATCAGTCCTGGGTGTTCATTGGAAGGACTGATGTTGAAGCTGAAACTCTAATACTTTGGCCACTTCATGCAAAGACTTGACTCATTGGAAAAGACCCTGATGCTGGTGAGAGGGTAACAGGCAGGAAGGCCAGGGGTCTCCAAAAGGAGGAAATAGGCTGCAAGTGTTAGACATTTTTATCTCCCTCTCAAGCGGCAGGAGGAAACAAACTAGCAATATTTTTTCCCTTCACTATACAAATTTTTTTTCTTTATTTTTTAAATTTTCTTTACTTTATTGTGTTGGTTTTGCCATACATTGACATGAATCCGCCATGGGTATACATATGCTCCCCCTCCAGAACCCCCCTCCCTCCTCCCTCCCGATTCCCTTCCCCTGGGACATCTCAGTACACCAGCCCCAAGCATCAACCCTGGGCTGGCGATTGATTTCACATATGATAATTAACATGTTTTAATGCCATTCTCCCAAATCATCCCACCCTTGCCCTCTTCCACAGAGTCCATGAGTCTGTTCTATACATCTGCGTTCCTTTTGCTGTCTTGCATGCAGGGTTCTCGTTACCATCTTTGTAAATTCCATATATATGCGTTAGTATACTGTATTGTTGTTTTTCACTATACAAATTTAAAAGAGGTTTTTCTCTTAAAACATTGTGTTGCCATAAAGACACCTAGGCCCATCTGAAATTAACTATTCTCAAACCTTGAGTTAACCAATGCATTCTTCTTATGGAAATGTTTGTCTTAAGCTATGTTAATGTACTATGCCTTTACCCCAAACTCTGGCTTCATATGAGTTCCGCCAAATGGCTCAGAACCTACTTGACAAACCAGTATGTTATACTCAGACATTATTCCCCTAATCTATGTAAATGAAACTATCTGCAGGTAAACTGCCCTTCTGAAGATTCAAGTCAATCGTTTTATGGCCCAAGATGACCCGTCTGGTGCCAAGATTATCCCAAAATACATCTTATGTATGAGGGGCCTGGTGTCATTCTGAGTTTTGAGACATTCCTTTCTTTCATTAGCAAACTGCTAGTGATTGTATTACATCCAGCTGAAAACTAGCAGGGGAGTACTGTTTCTACCCGCTTCTGATGCCTATGTCAGAAGCTTTCTCTATCTCCTTTATACTTTAATAAAACTTTATTAAACAAAAGCTCTGAGTGATCAAGCCTCATCTCTGGCCCCGGATTGAGTTCTTCCCCTCTGGAGGCCAAGATTCCGGGTGTCTTTTTGTGGTTTTGTAACAACCTTTCACCGGGAAGGATTGGGGGCAGGAGGAGAAGGCGATGACAGAAGATGAGATGGCTGGATGGCATCATTGACTCAATGGACATGAGTTTGGGTAAACTCGAGGAACTGGTGATGCACAGGGAGGCCTGGCATGCAGTGATTCATGGGGTCGCAAAGAATCGGGCACGACTGAGCGACTGAACTGAACTGAACTGATGTGGTCTAAATAAAGGGGCTACAATGGTCAGTGATTATCTCAGGGAGAGGGAGGTTGGAACTTGTAGTTGAAAGTCATTGGTTTGGAAGTTTGTCTGTTTCTCAGTTTATCCCCTGAAAAGAACATGGGCATTCTTATTACTTCTTTTCTTTCTGTCAACACTGTTCCCCCTCTTTGTTTAAAAAAATGTATTTATATTTATTTGTTTGGCTGCACCCAGTCCTAGTTGCAGCACGTGGGATCTTAAGTTGCTGTATATAGAATCTAGTTCCCTGAGCAGAGATCGAACTTGGGTTCCTTGCATTGGGAGCACTGAGTCTTAACCACTGGACCTCCAGGGAAGTCCCAACATAGCTCCTCCTCTGAATGCCTCTCTCTGTCAAACATCACTATGCCTTGGTCCCTGAGGCTTGAGTTGACTGGATTATCTTCACATTTCCTGGAGGGAACTAAGACTCAGAATATTCAAGTGACTTGCCTAAGGTTGCTGGTTGGTGACAGATTCTTCCACTATTCTACAAAGCAGGGAATCTACAAAGCAGCCAAAACAGCTTTGCTTGCAGAAGGTTTGACTCTGAGAAAGTTAGTGATCTAATCTAAGAAAACAGGGGTCACATCCTCTGTGGCTTTTCTCTCTGGGCTTCCTGTTTCAGAACTTCCTGTCTCCCCTAAGCTGATACTGGTCCCCTAGCTCTCTCTCTCTAATTGCACAGATGGTTTAATAATTTTCCTGAATCTTTGCTGTGCTACTCATTCTAATTAGTCCTGAAACCTTAGAACAAGTGCTTATCTTTGCGAGAGCTTATTTTTCTCACACAGTGAGCTTTGGGGATGCTTTGAACCCCAACGACGAGAGGCAGGTGACAGAGGACTTGTTTTGTATAGTGAACTAGATAGAACCTGAACACAAACAAAGACATGGAATGGGAAATACATTTCAGGTGAGGGCTGATGTTGTAGATTGGGTTGCCTGCATGCTCAGTAGTGTCCAGCTCTTTGCGACCGACTCCACTTGGCCCCATGGGCTGTAGCCCACGAGGCTCCTCTGTCCATGGAATTTTCCAGGCCAAGAATACTGGAGTGGGTTACCACTTCCTACTCCAGGGGATCTTCCTAACCCCGGGATCAAACCCACATCTCTTGCATCTCCTGCATTGGTAGGAGGATTCTTTACCACTGTGCCACCCAGGAAGCATAAAAATTAAAAACTCAGCCTTATTTATTTTTCTGTGGTTTGGATAACCTTCATAGGTCAAGCAGAATATATTGTAGACTTTTTCCAAATATTCAAGGGCATGTTCTTTGTCTTCTTATGCAAAGACTTTGAAGTGTGACAGGACTAGCTGCTGATCTAACAAGGGCTATAGCAGTAAAGGCTCGTGACATGTAATGTACTAAAGATGGCATCTCATGGAGTAAAGCTGCATTCCTGTCTTCTTTCGTGATTTCTTGACGGTTGTCAGCAAGCTGAAGGCAACATCTTTTCTTAGGACAAGTTAGATATTCAATGCTACCCCAGGGTAAGTATCAAATGATCTGGGAGTGTAATGAATACACAGTGGTAGAGATTTTACTTCTAATGAGCAGAGACTGGAAACACATTTGGAAGTCTATCATGATGTTTCTTTTCCTACCTCAGTCTAATGATCTCATTGGCTTGAATTCTCCGTGGTTTGGCTTCAAACTCTTCATTTCCATCTTCATCATTCCCATTTGTTGCCCCATTTTATGGGCTATATCTCTCCTTCCAAGTTCTTGCTTCTTTTTATCTTCTTGATTCCTCATCTTTTTGTTTTAATTGAATGATAGTTGATTTATGTTGTTTAATTTCAGGTGCATAGCAAAGGGATTGAGTTTTACGTATATTCTTTTTCATTATGTAAGATATTGAATATTGTTATTACAAGATATTCACTATTGTTCCCTGGGCTATTCAGTAAGTCTTTGTGGTTTATCTACTTAATATATAGTAGTTTGTTTGCATCTTCATCTTTCATTCAATCTGCTGCAAACCCTTCCAACTGGCCTTACCTCCACTTAGTGTTTTTTGTTTGTTTGTTTGGGGATTTTAGTTCCCAAACTAAACCCATGCCTTCAGCAGGGAAAGCATGCCTAACTACTGAACCCCCAGGGAATTTCCCACCTCCACTAGGTTTAATGAGGCATATGAATGTAGCAGCTGAGGAAGACAGGTAGGAGAGAGGCTGGTAAACCACTCCAAGTCAGGCTGTAGAGTTTTCTTTCAAGGATCTCTATGCTCCTATTAAACTGAAGAAAATCTTTGTAGAGTAGGTGGTGAAAAAGAGTCATCAAGGAAGTAAAGGACTTGGAGTTATATGGCATAGCAACCAAAAGGGAAAACTTCAGATTGTCTAATTTTTGCTGTAATCTTTGGTCCAAGGAGATGACTTTTCCTTCTAGAGGAGGGATTGCAAATATCGGCAAAAAAAAGATGTACAACTTGAGAGTTGTGAGTTAATTTTTATTTGGGGCAAAATGAGGACTACAGCCAGGGAGGCAGCATCTCAGATAGCTCTGAGAGACTTCTAAAGCAGCAGTGGGGAAGATCAATATATAAGGTTTTGGTGAAGGGGGAATTCAATACCATGAAGCACTCATTTTTACAAAAGGGTTTTTGTTAGTCATGAGGATCTGATGTCACCATGAAGGGATTTAGTGCTTCTCTAGATATGAGGAGATGTGAGGATTGAGATCACAAAATCTGTTCCTAAAAACATCCAAAGAATGCCAAAGAATGCTCAAACTACCACACAACTACACTCATCTCACACACTAGTAAATTAATGCTCAAAATTCTCCAAGTTAGGCTTCAACATTACATGAACCATGAACTTCCAGATGTTCAAGCTGGTCTTAGAAAAAGCAGAGGAAACAGAGATCAAATTGCCAATATCTGTTGGATCATCAAAAAAGCAACAGCGTTCCAGAAAAATGTCTACTTCTGCTTTATTGACTATGCCAAAGCCTTTGACTATGTGGATCACAATAAACTGTGGAAAATTCTGAAAGAGATGGGAATACCAGACCACCTGATCTGCCTCTTGAGAAATCTGTATGCAGGTCAGGAAGCAACAGTTAGAACTGGAAATGGAACAGATTGGTTCCAAGTAGGAAAAGGAGTACGTCAAGGCTGTATATTGTCACCCTGCTTATTTAACTTATATGAAGAGTACATCATGAGAAACGCTGGGCTGGAGGGAGCACAAGCTGGGATCAAGATTGCTGGGAGAAATATCAATAATCTCAGATATGCAGATGACATCATTCTTATAGCAGAAAGTGAAGAAGAACTAAAGAACCTCTTGCTGAAAGTGAAAGAGGAGGGTGAAAAAGTTGGCTTAAAGCCCAACATTCAGAAAACTAAGATCGTGGCATCCGGTCCTATCACTTCATGGCAAATAGGTAGGGAAAGAGTGAAAACAGTGGCTGACTGTATTTTTTTGGGCTCCCAATTACTGCAGATGGACACTGCAGCCATGAAATTTAGACAGCATATTCAAAAGCAGAGACATTACTTTGCCAACAAAGGTCTGTTTAGTTAAGGCTACAGTTTTCCCAGTAGTCATGTGTGGATGTGAGAGTTGGACTATAAAGAAAGCTGAGCACTGAAGAATTGATGCCTTTGAACTATGGTGTTGGAGAAGACTCTTGAGAGTCCCTTGGACTGCAAGGAGATCCAACCAGTCCATCCTAAAGGAAATCAGTCCTGAATAGTCATTGGAAGGACTGATGTTGAAGCTGAAACTCCAATAGTTTGGCCACCTGATGGGAAGAACTGACTAATTTGAAAAGACCCTGATGCTGGGAAAGATTGAGGGCAGGAGGAGAAGGGGACGACAGAGGATGAGATGGTTGGATGGCATCACTGACTCAGTGGGCATGAGTCTGAGTAAACTCCGGGAGTTGGTGATGGACAGGGAGGCCTGGCATGCTGCAGTCCATGGGATCACAAAGAGTTGGACATGTCTAAGTGACTGAACAGAACTGAAAAACATCCAACTGTCTAAACACCTGTCCCACCATATTCCCTGGAGCACAGGGTGCCTATCTCCACCCTGAACTCCCTCCGGGACTGTTGAAGGTCAATAGCTACAACAGCATAGGGTTCAATCTCTGAAGAGGCAGATGGCAAATGTCTTTGTTGTTCAGCCATTGGCAATGCTCTTGGTAAGTGCCAATTTGTGGTTGACACAAGCTTCAACCTCTGAGCTAAATCCTGTTCACCACTCACGTCTGCAATTAAAGTTTTATTCATAAACAGACAGGCCCACCAGTTTACATGTTCCCTATGTCTGCTTTCATGTGTTATTAAGCTATCATGGCAACCTCAGCTGTTGCAGCAGAGATCCTATCAGTTGTGAAACCTAAAATATGTATTCTTTGGTACTTTATAGAAGTTTGCTGACTCTTGAAAGTTATAAGACCTTGTGTATCATGGGGAGGATATTTCTCATAACTGACTCTAGAAATACAGTGTAAAGCCTAATTAAAGCTTCTGAGGCCTCAAATAATACTGCAAATTGGGTAAAATGTCAACAAAAAGTAAATATGGCCAGAGACTTCATGATGTTCTTTATATTACCTTAATTCCCGAAAGTTTTCTGTAAGTTTGAAACTACATACAAATAAAAAGATCTGTTTTCATGAACAACAACAACAACAAAAAGGCTTCAGAGGCCTCAAAGAAAATTGTCTGCCTTCAAGCCTACAACACTTTTCTTTATCATCATTGTATCATTCAGGGTTGTCCAGAGGAAGAGAATTAATAGAGGATATACACACACATATATATGCATATACATTATACTATCATCTATAATATAATAAATGGGCTTTCTTGGTGGTGAGAGGGTAACAGACAGATAGGCCAGGGGTCTCCAAAAGAAGGAAATAGGCTGCAAGTGTCAGACATTTTTTCTCTCTCTCCTAAGCAGCAGAAAGAAATGAACAAGTGTTAAAATGTTTTCCCCTTCTCTATACACACTTAAAAGGAGGTCTCTCTGAAAATTCTGTGTTGCCATGAATGAGGACACCTGGCTCCACCTGAACTTAACTTTTCTCAAACCTTGAGCTAACAAATTTTCTTATGGAAATGTTTGTCTGAAGCTATGTTAATGAATTATGTATTTACCCTAGACTCAATCTTCAAGTTGGTTCTGGCTAAGACCCAGAACCCACTTGACAAACCAGTTTGTTTTACTCCTGCAAATGTTCTCTTAAGCTATGTTAATGAGACTGTATTTCCTTGGAAGCCTGTCTTTCTTCTAGATTCATGTCAATCATTTTATGGCCCAAGACAACTCACCTGGTGCCAATGTCATCTTAAAATGCATGTTGTGGGTGAGGGACCTGGTGCCACCCTCTGAGTTATGAGACATCTCCTTTCTCTAATTAGCAGACTGATAGTAGCTATATAATGTACAGCTAAAGACTAGCGGGGGGTGGGGGGGAGGGGTCACTCTTTCTACTCCCTTCTGATATCTATGTCAGAAGCTTTCTCTGTCTCTTTTCAGTTCAGTTCAGTCGCTCAGTCGTGTCAGACTCTTTGCGACCCCATGAATTGCAGCACTCCAGGCCTCCCTGTCCATCACCAACTCCCGGAGTCTATCCAAACCCATGTCCTTCGAGTCAGTGATGCCATCCAGTCATCTTATCCTCTCTCGTCCCCTTCTCCTCCTGCCCCAATCCTTCCCAGCATTAGGGTCTTTTTCAGTGAGTCAACTCTTCGAATGAGGTGGTCAAAGTATTGGAGTTTCAGCTTCAACATCATTACCTCCAATGAACACCCAGGACTGATCTCCTTTAGGATGGACTGGCTGGATCTCCTTGCAGTCCAAGGGACTCTCAAGAGTCTTCTCCAACACCACAGTTCAAAAGCATCAATTCTTCGGTGCTCAGCTTTCTTTACAGTCCAACTCTCACATCCATACATGACTACTGGAAAAACCATATCCTTGACTAGACGGAACTTTGTTGGCAAAATAATATCTCTGCTTTTCAATATTCTGTCTATGTTGGTCATAACTTTCCTTCCAAGGAGTAAGCATCTTTTAATGTTATGGCTGCAGTCACCATCTGCAGTGATTTTGGATCCCCCCAAAATAAAGTCTGACACTGTTTCCCCATGTATTTCCCATGAAGTGATGGGACCAGAAGCCAAGATCTTAGTTTTCTCAATGTTGAGCTTTAAGCCAATTTTTTCACTCTCCTCTTTCACTTTCATCAAGAAGCTTTTTAGTTCCTATCTCTTTTACACTTTAATAAAACTTTATTACACAAAAGTGCTGAACGATCAAGCCTCATCTCTGGCCCTGGATTGAGTTCTTCTCCTCTGGAGGCCAAGAATCCAGGTATCTTTTGTGGCTCAGCAACAGTCTTTCAGTGACTCAGATGGTAAAATATCTGCCTGCAATTAGGGAGACCTAGGTTCTATTCTTGGGTGGGAGGATCCACTAGAGAAGAGAATGTCTACCCACTCCAGTATTCTTGCCTGGAGAATCCCATGGACAGAGGAGCCTGGTGGGCTACAGATCATAGGGTTGCCAAGAGTCAGGCATAACTGAGCGACTAACACATACACACACACACACACACACACACACACACACACACACATTATAATTGTGTATATATGTTTATTTATTATAAAGAATTCATATATATATATATATATATATATATATATATATATATATACACTTGTTGTTGTTTATGGTTTTTGCCATACATCAACATGCATTCACCATAGGCATACATTTATCTTCTCCCTCCTGAACCCCCTCCAAGTTTCCTACCCACCCATCTCTCCAGGTTGTCACAGAGCACTGGCTTTGGGTTCCCTGCATCATACATCAAACTCCCACTGGTTGTGTTCTGAGAGAGGCCTAGAAAGCGAAAGTTAAAGTGTTAAAGGCTCAATCCTGTCTGATTCTTTGCAATCCCAGGCTCCTCTGTCCATGGAATTCTCCAAGTATACTGGAGTGGGTTGCCATTCCCTTCTCCATGGGATCTTCCCCACCCAGGGACTGAACCTACATCTCCTGCACTGGCAGGCAGATTCTTCACTGCAGAGCCACCAGGGAAGCCCATGTATATGCATACACATTAGATTATTATCTATTATATAATTGTGTAATATATATGTATATATATATTTATTATAAAGAATTGATTCACATGATTATGGAGGCTATCAAGTCCAGACCTAGGATAACCAATGAAGTAAAATCAAATTCTAGTCTGAAGGCAAGAGAACACAGGTCAAAGATAGTCAGGCAAAGAGAGAGAATTCTTTCTTATTTAAACTTTTATTCTATTCCGGCTTTCAAGGGATTGGATGAGGCCTGAAATATCCACCCACATTGGGGACAGCAATCTGCTTTATTCAGCTTTCTGATTCAAATACCCTTATAGAAACAATCAGAAATAATACTTAACCAAATACCTGGGCACCACAGAGCCCAGTCGAGACATAATTGAACCTTCAGTCATTCTTCCCATGCTCGGAGTGGGGAGATGCTGCGCAGTTGCTTAGTCATGTCTGACTCTGTGCGACCCCATGGATAACAGCAGGCCAGGCTTCCCTGTCCTTCACCATTTCCGGAATTTGCCCAAATTCATATCCATTGAGTCAATGATACTATCCAACCATCTCATTCTCTGTTGCCCCCTTCTTCCATCCTCAATCTTTCCCAGTATCAGGGTCTTTTCTATTGAATCAGCTCTTAACATCAGGTGGCCAAAATGTTGGAGTTTCAGCTTCAGCATCAGTCCTTCCAATGAATGTGCATAGTCATGTCAGACTCTTTGCAACCCCATGGACCAGCCATGGATTGTAGCCCACCAGGCTCTTCTGTCCATGGGGATTCTCCAGGCAAGAATACTGGAGTGGGTTGGCATGTCCTCCTCCAGGGGATTTTCCCAACCAAAAGATTGAATCCAGGTCTCCTGCATTGCAGGCAGATACTTTACTGTCTGAGCCACCAGGGAAGCCCAACAACTGGAAGCCCTTGCAATGAGTACAAACAAGCAGAAATGCTCATAGGGCTGCATTTCTCTAAGTGCATTTCTCAGAACACAAATCCCATATGACATTTACTTAAAAAAAGTCCATATAAAGATAAATTCAGGAAATGGTGTATAACATCGAGGTTCTTATTGGAGTTTTGAAACCACCAACAGCATATCTAAGGTTCTGAGAAGCCTATAGTAACTTAACTTTGTCTAGTCCAGCATTTCCCAAACCTGTTTGGCCAAAGACCTGTCTATTCATACAATAACAATATATTCTGCCAAAGTATATCTTGAACTGCTTCTCCAAAGAACTAAAATATAGTTTTAAAAAAATCTTACAATATAATTTCGGATTAACAATGAGGATATTCAGGGTTGATTTCCTTTAGGATTGACTGGTTTGATCTCTTTGCTGCCCAAGGGACTCTCAAGAGTCTTCTCCAATACCACAGTTCAAAAGGATCAATTCTTCACTGCTCAACTATTTTTATGGTCCAACACTCACATCCGCACATGATTATTGGAAAACTCATAGCTTTGACTCTACAAACCTTACTGTAGCCCCTTCTACTCAGTCCACAAAGGATCTGTTCAACATCTTGGACCATTACTGCACTGTGAGCTCTCCCAGACTCTGTGGGGTAGTTTGTGCTCCAAGGATAGGCGTCTTGGATGGGAGCTCTCATTGGTGACCCTAGAAGTGATGACACTGTTACTGACCAGGTTGGTTGGCCTACTAAATCACTAGAAATTTGATCAGAGGCCAGAGACGAAATTCATACAAGACTTTATTGGGACCTCTGCTGCAGCAGGGGTACTTGAGGACAGACAACAGAGTCCCTTGCTTGTTTGCTTGCTGAGAGGGGATGAGTTGGTTCCTGAGAGCAGAGGGAGGGCCCAGGGGTCAGGCCAGAGGGCTTACTTAGGTGTTTTGTCCACTCTTTTGTCATGTTGTGTGAAGGGAGCATGTGAGGTACCCTGCTTTTGCTCCTGGCTCTGCAGAAATGGCAGCTGGGTTTTATTTATTTATTTATTTATTTTGTATCTTGTCTGTAATTTTCCCCCAACAGTTATTTTTAGTTCCTGTAGTTTCTTCGTATTTTCTTACTCAAGGAGGCATTTGTAGCAAGGCGTCCCAGGTTCCAGGGACTCCTATCTCAACAGGTCAGTCCTTGTCCAGCTTAAGTGAAGGACACAGGTCCCAGGTGAGACCAGCTTCATAATTTGTAAAGCCCAGTATCAGATAATGTCCAATGCAAGCTGGGCCCTCGTTAGAAACAAAACCAAACCAAAGGCCAATCTATTATGAATTCTAAGATGGCAGCCACAGAGCACTAAACCAAGGGCAGGACCTATCTGAGCACAGGGCCCTGTACAAATACACAGGTTGTGTGTCCAGGAGGCTGGCCCTGATCCTGGGGCTTCAAGAGGGCACCTACCATAAACGATGGCACTTGCATTTTGGAAACTGGCTATGCAGCACTTCTCAGCTGCTTACCTGGAGTCAGCATGCAGCCAAATTTGGCTTCCCTGGAGAGGGGCTCCACAGGGAGGGTGTGTGTCTCCCACTTGGCATCACCTGTGCCAGGTCATGGACTGTGCACTTTCTGGATCTGAAGAGCCTGCCTGGACCCACAAGCCACTCGCATCCTGCCTTCTCCCAGCTCTCCCCAGTACCTGGGAGCTATTTTTAGGTGACCTGTGGTAGAGAGGTTTGATTTGCAATTTTCATGCCTGAGGTCTGGGTTTCACAGGAAATGTTTCAAAGAATTTAATATACTGGGACACACACATATGAACAGGCTTGTGTTGGTTTTGTTCTTGTTGACTTACTGTTAAGAATTTCTATTCTTAGTCTTTTTCTCTTCTCCCTGCTCCTTCCTAACTCATTTTCCCCCACCTTCACAATCCTCTCTTATGCCACTACCGAGCCCCTCGCCACATGAATTTCCTTTCCTCATCCACTGCCAACCCCTCTGGTTCTCTACCACGAATGAGTTCCTGTAGCTGTCAACTTCCTTTCAGTCTTTTCCAAACTCTTTTCTTCTTTGCTCTGCACAGATTCTCCTTCGAATTTTTAGAGCCTGAGTCTAAGGATTGGCTTTCTCTCTTCATCCACCTGAACTGATAACACAGTTCAACTCATATTTAATCATGGCTCCTGTCTTCCCTCTCCCTGTCATTTTCTACATTTTCTAGAGTGTCTCTTTCAATTTTCCTTCTTCGTTGGATGGCTAAAATGTCAGGAAATAAGTGACCAGCCAGTCTAAACATCTTAGTTCATTGATCTTTGGTCTTTGTTGTACTTACTGTTGAGAGGAAAAGCATTCACTTGAGTCTGATGCCTTAAATTTAAAAAGAAAAACAAGAGCACATGATATAGGCACAATTTGCCTACACTGGAAGGCACACTGAGGAAGAGATTAGAAGTTAAACTACATAGTAACTTAACCGCCAGGTGGTGCTGTTGGCAGAGGTCAGCTTGGTTATGGCAGGGTGGGCAAGTAAGTGCCCAGCTCATAGGGAATGCAGGATTGACTACTCCAGCTTTTGCTCACAATAACTAGGTGTATATCTTTAGGCATGGGTAACAAACCAAATGCCCAAATTTCCCTATGTATTCTGGAATTATGGAAAACATTTATGTAAACTTTTCAATGATTGGAGTTACCTGATTTCAGTTGCTCTGATTCAGGCCTTAGAAATGTGGGAGTTAGGTTTACACATTTAAAAAAATTTTTGGCTGCATGGGATCTTCATTGTGGCATGTAGACTTTTTCTAGATGTGGTAAAAGGACTTCTCTTGTTGTGGAGCATGGGCTCCAGAGCATGCAGGCTCTGTAGGTGCAACCCACCAGCTTCTCTAAGCGCAGTTCTTGGGCTTGTTGGCCCTGCAGCGTATGGGATCTTACCTCCTTGGCCAGGGATAGAACCTGTGCCCCATGCACTGGAAGGCATGGACAACCAAGGAAATCCCTTATACATTTATTTTAATATTTGGTTCCATGTTCCCTTTTTGCTGGAATATATCCTTTGTTTTCTATAGTTTTCTTTTTTAGTCATCTAATCCATTAATAGGTGGACTGATCATATCTTCATAAAGAAGTATAAGCAATGTTATATCTTCACAAAGAAATGTCATTATTTTAGAAAGGGCATTGTTCTTAGATCAGTCAGGAGGGTAGATCCAAGAGGTGTAATATCTTGACTGGTCAGAGAGTTGAGAAACTTGCTCAGGAATTACCTTTCTTCTTACCTGTAAAATGATAAAGAACTACCCAGCACTTATGAAGAGTGGCTAGCCTAGTTTTGAAACGACCAGGTAGATGTTGCTGTCTGGCAGCGACATTAGCCATCTTCCAGCAATGATTTTCATCATCTCCTACGTAGACAGACATTGGGTACTGAGTCATTGCTTGTGAATTGACTTCATAATAGTCCTTTATAGCAACATCTAACTGGTAGTATCAAAACTAGGTAAGCTATTCTGTTCGTAAGTGCTGGGTAGTTCTTTATTATTTTAAAAGTAAGAAGAAAGGTAATTCTCTAGCAAGTTCCTCAAATCTCTGACCACCCCAGATATTACACTTCTTAGATTTACTCCCCTGATCTCTTCAGTGGAAACATGGTTGAAACCGTGAGTTGCAGGTTTTTTGGTAAGTCTCTTCTGGGAGTGAGACGCCTAAACTAAAATCCAGGACCAAGAGGAATTGGGTTGATGAAAAAGAAAGAATGATGGGACTTCCCTGGTGGTCCAGTGGTTAAGACTTCACCTTTAAATGCAGAGGATACAGGTTCAATCCATGGTTGAAGAAGAGCTAAGATACCACATGCCTCTTGGCCAAAAAACCAAAACATAAAACTGAAGCAATATTGTAACAAAGTCAATGAAGACTAAAAAAAAAAAAAAAAAAAGAAAGAAACAATGATTGTGAAGCAAATTGGCTAGAGTGAGCTGTGTGTGTGCTCAACAGTATCTGACTCTTTGAGATCCCCATGGACTGTAGCCTGCCAGGCTCCTCTATCCATGGGATTTTACAGCCAAGAATACTAGAGCAGGTTGCCATTTCCTCCTCCAGGGGATCTTCCCATCCCAAGGATTGAACCCATGTCTCTTGAGTCTCCTGCATTGGCAGGCAGATTCTTTACCACTGCTCCACCAGAGATGTATATACTTATACATTTGTGTGTACTTGTCAATGACACCAAAGATAGCTCTTTAACATGTCTCCACATTAGGATTAAGGCTTGTTCACTTCCAGTATAAACAATCACCCTTGTGGTTTTGGCCATTTTGCAGAAGTGGCATTTTCCCTCTTGATTAGAGATTGTTCCACTGTAGCTCATTTCCTGGATTGTAGTGACTGTGGAAGCTGTGATCCTGGTATCTCTAGCCTTCTCATTTTGGAAAACCTTATCCCATGTGATAAGGAAGAAGCTGGAAGACTTCACCCTAATTTCTCTGATGCCCTATGCTTTCTATATTTGCATATTCAAGTTGCACCTCCTGCCCGGAACACTTCCCCAGCTCCATCTGGCTAACTCTCCCTACTCTTAAAGGCGCAGATCCAAGTGCCATGGTCCTCAAGAAGTCTTTGCCAACCCTCTCCAGCAAAGCAGATCTCTTCCTTGCCTCTTCTAGCTCTTGGTTTGTGTCTCTTCTAAAGCATGGATCATGACTTGCCTGGCTCAAGAGCAGCTCATTCCTAGGAAAGGTCTTAACTCTTGCTTCATTGCAGGCCAAGTCAAAGTGAGGACAGTTACCTGTTTGACCTTATATTCCCCCCTGGAGCCCAACCAAGTGTCTTGGGTTTAATAGGTTCTCAAAAGCTATTTGTTGCCTTAAATTAGATTGCATTTTATGAATGTTTGTGAATGAGAGAGCATTGCCTTACATGGCTTACCAAAAAATCTGTTGGGATAAAAATAGCCAAACAAGAAGTTAAGTGGAAGGGTTGCGTCTTACACAACGAGGTTGTGTCCTTTTGGATGTTTGGAAAGCCTCTCAGAATTTATGCTTCCTGAAGATCCTGCTGCTCTAGCATTCTGCCCACATGCTGAAAGGCAGTCGGGATGGATTTTGATAAAACGGAATATTTTTAGGCATGCTAATCAGCCCGGCTCTGCCAAATTCTTGGCCTTTGGTATGTGCTGCTGAGTAATGTCAGACGTTCACACGTACACACACTGACATTTACAAGGCATGAGATGGGCTCAGCCAAGTTCAGAAACAAAGACCTCTCTCACCCTGCCGACCCTTTGATTGGTTCACCAGAACTTCCTCAGATGCATTTAGTCTTTGCTTCTGGAGGGACGAACAGGCTTCTGGGTTCCAAATGAATTTCCATTCATTTCTTCACTCCAGGAAATACCATTTTGCATACAAAGGTCAGGTACTCTACGAGTTTGGGATTCACAAAGGTTACATGTCCAGCTGTGTGACAGGGCCCTGGGCTGCTCTAGCGTGGGTGCTGACAGAAGCTACACATAGGGCTTGAGCAGTTGTAGAACCTTTGGTGTGGGATTCATAGAAATGAAAGTGAATAGGACTCCACTGCAATTGCATCTTGGGTGATCTTTGAGACATCCAGGTAAAAATCCAAGAGGCCGCCTCTCTCCCTTCTGAAAACATGCCGTTGTTTAGTTGTTAAGTTGTGTCTGATTCTTGTGACCTCATGGACTGTAGCTTGCAAGACTCCTCTGCCCATGGGATGTCCCAGGCAAGAATTGCGGAGTGGGTTGCCATTTCCTTCTCCAGGGGATCTTCCTGACCCAAGGATTGAACCCATGTTTCCTGCATTGGCAGGCAGATTCTTTACCACTGAGCCACCAGGGAAACTGTGAAAAAATACTACCTTTTATCTTAAAAAAAAAAAAACGAGTTATTTTACTTTTGTGTTCCATCCATAAAACATCAGAATATATTTAGTAACTTCTGTAATTCCACTGCCTTTTTTAGATAGAGAAGTCTCCTAAGGAAGCAAGCAGGATGGTGAGTGTGTGTGTGTAAGGACTGAATCTCAAAAATACTATTTAGGAAGGGGACTTCAGAGGATGAGATAGTTGGATGGTATCAATGGACTTGAGTTTGAGCAAACTCCAGGAGATAGTGAGGGACAGGGAAGCCTGGAGTGCTGCAGTCCATGGGGGTTGCAAAGAGTTGGACACAACTTAGCAACCGAACAACAACAATGTCATTAGGAAAGGATTTTATAAGACTAAGCAGAATAAGTTCTATCTTCAAAACAGTGCTGTCCTGTGAGAGGTACGTCTTTTCACATTGTATAGTTAACACCATGAGAATTGTGAGGAGTTACTTCCAGAGCAGAAGCAGTGCTGAGAACTCAAATTGCCTGCTTTAAAGGCTAACAAGGAATTTACGAGCTTTGGAACACTGTTTTCCCAGCAAGGTCCAGGGTGAGACCAATTGTGCCCTTTCTCTAGTGGTGTTGAGAACATTCACCTTTCTGCTCCCATCAGGGTCATGTGAGACAAGGAGGATTCGGGAAGATGCCAGGAAGTCTATTCTGACCATAAGTATACATGGGGACACGAGAAAATCTGGAAACATCTGCAGCATCTCTTTGCACTTTTTACCTCTCAACCCTGAAGAATCATTGTTGTTAAGTTCTGAGGTTCTTAGGGCTGTGGAGATGCCCATTCAGAGGCCAGCCAGGGATGGGGAAGAGTGGACTCACTCACTGGGACATCTGGTACCATGCTCCCTGAAACTCCTGGCCTCTGCGCGGCGCACTGTGCAATGACAGAGGGGTTGCAATCTTGGCCTTGGAACACCACCGTCTTGCTTTCCCAGTGTTTTCCACTTTTCAAGTTCATCTTTCATCCACTGCCTTTAAAATAACTCAGAGTGACCTAGAGACTGTCATACACAGTGAAGTCAGTCAGAAAGAGGAAAACAAATATCATATATTTGTCCCAGGTGGCACCAGTGATAAGGAATCTACCTTCCAATACTGGAGACATGAGACCCAAGTTCCATCCCTGGGTTGGGAAGATCACCCAGAGGAGGGCAGAGCAACACACTCCAGTACTCTTGCCTGGAGAATCCCAGAGACAGAGGAGCTTGGTGGGCTACAGTCCATGGGGTTGCAAAGAGTTGGCCATAACTTAATGACTAAACAACAACAACAGCAAATTGCATCACTTTCCCAATAATGTCCTTCACAACTTTTATTTTTCCAGTCCAGAATTGCAGATTTCATTTTGTTGTCATTTCTCTTAAGGCTTTAAGAATGCAAAAGAGTTCTTCTCAACATTTTGATGAATATAGGCTAGCTATTTTTTAATGTTTCCCCTCAGTTTGAGGCTGTCTTGTATTTACATTTTTTGGAAGGAATACCCAGGTGGCACTAGTGCTAAAGAACCTGCCTGCCAATGCAGGAGTCTTAAGAGACTCAGGTTCGATCCCTGGGTCAGGAAGATCCCCTGGAAGAGGAAATGACAACCCACTCCAGTATTCTTGCCTGGAGAATCCCATGGACAGAGGAGCCTGGTGGGCTATAGACCATGGGGTTGCAAAGAGTTGGACACAACTGAAGTGACTTAGCACAAAACATGCATTGTGGAATCTAGAAAAAAATCTATAGATGTTCTTATTTGCAAAGCAGAATTAGAGGCACCGATGAAGAGAACAAATGTATGGACACTAAGGTGGAAAGGAGAGGGGTGGAAGGAATTGGGAGATGGGGGTTGACATGCATACACTATTGATGTGCTGTGCTTAGTCACTTAGTCCCACTCTTTTCAAAACCATGAGCTGTAGCCGGCCAGGATCCTCTGTCCATGGAATTCTCCAGGCAAGAATACTGGAGTGGGTTGCCATTTCCTTCTCCAGGGGATCTTCCCAACCCAGGGTTTGAACCCAGGTCTCTCACATTGCAGGCAGATTCTTTACCGTCTGAGCCACCATACGCTATTGATACTATGTGTAAATAGATAACCAACAAGAACCTACCGTATAGCACAGGGAACTCTACTTGATGCTTTGTGGTGACTAAATGGGAAGGAAATCTAAAAAGGAAGGGGTACAGTTATACCTATAACTGATTCACTTTGCAGTAAAGCTGAAACTAATGCAACATTGTAAAGCAACTATACTCCAAAAAAAAAAAAACACCCAAACTTAAAACAGTTACTTTATAATCATAAAAAAAAAATGAAACTGGCTTTATCACTTTCATCTCTCTTTTTAACCCCACTGAACAAGGACTTGGTATGGTAACATGCCCATGGATACCAGTCCGGAGGAGGACCCAGCTGGATAGAATCTCATTGACCCAACAGCTACTCCAGGGCTTTGCTACCGTTGTGTGGACTTGGTGTCACAGCCAGAGAGGCTCTGTCTTTAGATGGAGTAGATGCACGCAAGATCACGGGAGCATATGCGTGTCTAATTAAAACATTTGCTGTTTTTATGATAGAAGAAGAACACATGTATCTACATTGCCAAGAATAATAATTTTCCAGACATACTTTGGGAAGAAGCTTCAAGATGATGGTGTGATGGTGATGATAATGGTGATGATTTTTATTGACCACTTAGATTACTTCTGTTTTTTAACTATTATGATAATACTATTAAGAGCATCTTTACATGTCAATCTTAGTCTACATTCCCTATTATTCCTTTTTTATATATATTTTCTCTCCTTTTTAGAAACCTCAAGATTATTTCTATGTCCAAGTTATAATTGGAACTCAGTCACACAATTAAGTTTAAAAACCTCTTCTAAAGGCTTGGTGACATTAGAGGTCATGCACAGCCTGGGGAAGGATTATTTACTGAAAACGCTGCTGTGTATTTGGTACTTTTAATTGTCAGGAGGATCAGAGGATTCATTCTGGTTGTTAGGTAACTAGACCAGTGACGCTATTTTCAGTTATTTTGAATTCTATTTGTTTCAGCTCTGTGAGAATGAATTATTTTTGCTTAGGCTATTTACTGGCAAACAGGAGCTGAGAAAATGGAGATTTAGAAATTGGTTTCAGGACTTAACAACTTAATGTTAGTGATTAGAAAAATTAAGTGGGATACAGTCATTTTACAAACAAAGTATCAGGCTTATCCAACTGTTTTTAGACTTAAAAAAAATGTATGTTCTCTTCTTATTTTCCCATATTGTGCTCCTAGTGGAGAAGGCAATGGCACCCCACTCCAGTACTCTTGCCTGGAAAATCCCATGGATGGAGGAGCCTGGTAGGCTGCAGTCCATGGGGTCATGAAGAGTCTGTCGCGACTGAGCGACTTCACTTTCACTTTTCACTTTCATGCATTGGAGAAGGAAATGGCAACCCACTCCAGTGTTCTTGCCTGGAGAATCCCAGGGACGGGGGAGCCTGGTGGGCTGCCATCTACGGGGTCGCACAGACTCGTACACGACTGAAGTGACTTAGCAGCAGCAGTAGCAGTGGTTATAAACAGAACATAGGTGTTAAAAATAGTTTTTAAAACCTTTTTCTGTTTAAATCTTCATTGTGGGACTTCCCTCGGGGTCTAGGGGTTAAGACTTTGGGTCCCAATGCAGGAGGTGTGGGTTGATCCCGGGGTCAAGAGCTCAGATCCCACATGTCTCATGGCCAAAAAATCAAAATTTAAAACAGAAGCAACATTGTAACAAATTCCATGAAGTGAAGTTGCTCAGTCTCCTGCGACTCTTTGCAATCCCATGGACTGTATTCCTACCAGGCTCATTCATCCATGGACTTCTCCAGGCAAGGGTACTGGAGTGGGTTGCCATTTCCTTCTCCAGGTGATCTTCCCAACCCGGGGATCAAACCCAGGTCTCCTGCATTGCAGGCAGACTCAATACCGTCTGAGACACCGGGGAAGCCCAGTAAGTTCAATAAAAGCTTTAAAACATGGTCCACATCAGGGAAAAAAAAAGTCTTTAAAAGAAACTTTGTTGTAACATCTCTCTGCCCTTAACTGATGGCTGGTTTTAGTCACCTGATTTCAAAAGGTAAAGGAAAAGAAATATTTTTAGTCTACTCCTTTTAGAATAATCCATGGTGGAGTTTTTAACTGGCATTTGGTAGCTATAATAACCCTCCTCTTTCAATCATGCTAAGGTCAACGAAGTCCCTTTGAACAGCAGATGTGTTTATAGGCATCATCCAAAATAGGGACTGGTTCTTTTCAATATCATTTAAGAATTCGTACGTCTGTTAGGAAGCCAACAGCCTATAAAAGAACTAGGTGAGGAATGTCTCAGGATTTCCCTGCGTCAAGTTAGTGAATTAATGTATCTTAACTCTATGAAGTTTCCAAACATGGCAAGTTTGGAAGAGCTGGCTGAAAGTGGTGTAACTAACAGCTAAAGGTTGCCTGTATTTAAGTTGTCAAAAAGTCTTTCATTTTTTATGAGAGAGACAGAGCCAGGTTCTAGTTTGAGCTCTGGTACCAGTGAGTGGTAATGACCTAGAAAGTTAATTAACTTCTCTAAGACTTTATTTTCCAATCTGTAGAATGGGTTTGGCCTAGTAGATACCAATGGTTATTTCCAATTATTAAGAAAATGTGTTATACTTTCACATCCTATACTGTGATGTTCTACACAGCAGTGCTACACAAAGTGAGAACCTTACAGTTAGAGATTAAAAATCACTGAGGCAACCTAATTTCATACTTACTTAGAAAAAACACTTTTTTCCCTAAAGCTCATCCTATAATAAGATTTTCATGTGCTTTTCCCCCTTAATCTAGATATATTCCTGAGTATCTTCATATATTAGTGTATTTCTTTACTGGGTTATGAACATTCTAACCTATTTCAGAAATATTTACTTGGTCATTGATCCTATCTACCTTCAATGTGAGCGTAGATTATCTACTTCTTGGCAAAACAATGGCCATTCAACCAGGTTAGTTAAAATAGCAATGATAAAATGTCTGACTTACCAATTAGTTTTATTTCTCAGCTAGTTGTTTTGGTGTGTAAGCATACAGCTTGCACTTTTGTTAGAGATTATGCCAATTTTTGGTAGAAAATGCCAACGTTTCGGAGCCATAAAAACACCGATGATGTTCTTGTAAAGGTTGCATAATCTCTCTCTTGTTGCATTCTTTCTGACTTCTTGGTAGACTGATCAATTAAATTGGCTGAGAGCCGATGCTTTTAGCCACACCCCATGTTACTCATCTTGCTTCTAAAAATACCATCTGCTTTGTACTGTGAGCAAAGACCATGTTGTCAAAGCAAAATTGTGTCTTAAAGTGTAACACTCTGAACATCAAGTTCAAGGTTACTATGTGCTTCACTCCTCTTGACTGGAATCTTAAACTTAAAAAAGCAATTTTTTAAAGAGTGGTTTTAGGTTCATAGCAAAACTGGTAAAGAAGAGACTTCCTGTATACTCTTGCTCCCACACATCCATACCCTCATCTGTGATCAGATTTCTCCACCAGAGTCTTAGGTTTGTTACAGTTGATGATCCTATATGGAGAGATCATAATTATCTAAGGGGCTTCCCAGGTGGTAGAGTTGACAAAGAATCTGCCTGCAATGTAGGAGATGTGGGTTCAATTCCTGGGTCAGGGAGATTCCCCAGGAGGAGGAAATGGCAACCCATTCCACTATTCTTGCCTGGGAAATCCCATGGACAGAGGAGCCTGGCAGGCTACAGCCCATGGGGTTGCAAAGAGTCAGACATGACTGAGCACGCATGAATGCAATTATCCATAGGGTTCAACTCTTGCTGTGGTATAGCCTGCGGGTTTGGACAAATGTATGATGATGTGTATCAATCATTAGCGCTTTAGCCAGAGTACATATATATATGTATATATATATATATTTTTATATATGTATATATATATATAGAGAGAGTACATATATATATATATATATATAT
>ML664170.1:21110597-21141959 GCA_007570785.1 Antilocapra americana | reverse complement strand
TTTTTTTTGCTGTGCTGGGTCTCTGTTGCTGTGAGCTGGCTTTCCCTAGCTGTGCTGCTGCTGCTGCTACTAAGTCTCTTCAGTCGTGTCCGACTCTGTGCGACCCCATAGACAGCAGCCCTAGAGTGGCGAGTGGCAATAAATATTGACGCATGGGCTTCTCATTGTGGTGGCTTCTCTTGTGGAGCTCAGGCTCTAGGTGCACGGGCTTCAGCAGTTGTGACACGTGGGCTTAGCTCCCCTGTGGCATATGGAATCCTCCTGGACCAGGGATCGAACTGGTGTCCCCTGTGTTGGTAAGCAGATTCCCAGTCACTGGACCACAGGGAAGTCTGATCCAGAGGAGTATAACTGCTCTAGAAATCATCTATGTTCCACTTCTTCATCCCCTAATCCAAGCCTCCAACCCCTGGTGATCACTGACTTTCTTTAGTGTCTTCATAGTTATGCCTTTCCCAGAAAGTTCTATAGTTCACACGGTATGTAGCCTTTTCAGATTGGCTTCTTTCACGTAGTAATATGCGTTTAAACTTCTTCCACACCTTTTCATGGCTTAGTGGCTCAATTCTTTTCAGTGTTGAATAATAATACATTATCTGGCTATATCACAGTTAATTCGTCACCCTCTGAAGGACATTTTGGTTGCTTTTAAACTTTAGCAAATATGAATAAAGTTGTTATAAACATTCATGAACATGTTTTTGTGTGGACATACATCTTCATCTCCCTTGTGTAAATGCTGAGAAGCATGATTACTGGAGAAGACTCTTGAGAGTCCTTTGGACAGTGAGGAGATCAAAACAGTCAGTCCTAAAGGAAATCAACCCTGAATATTCATTGGAAAGACTGATGCTGAAGCTGAAGCTCCAATACTTTGGCTACCTGATGCGATGAATTGACTCATTGGAAAAGACCCTGATGCTGGAAAAGGTTGAAGACTGGAGGAGAAGGGGATGACAGAGGATGAGATGGTTGGATGGTATCACTGACTTGATGGACATGAGTTTGAGCAAGTTCAAGGAGATGGTGAAGGGCAGGGAAGCCTGGTGTGCTGCAGTCCACAGGGTCACAAAGAATCATATACAACTTAGTGACTGAACAACAGCAATAGTAAGAGTATGTTTAGTTTTGTGAGAAACCACCAAACTGTCTTCCAAATTTTGCATTCCCACCAGCAATGTGTGTGAGTTCCTACTGTTTCATATCCTTTCCAGCATTTGGAGTTATCAGTGTTTCAGATTGTGGCTATCCTAGACTATTAAACTTTTAAAACGGTGACATGGCTGTTAGAAATTTCAAGTACAATTTTGGCTGTGTGTCCTTCATGCCAAGAAACAGGTTTGTGCTCTCAAGTTTCTTGAAAAGGACTCTGGAGGCAGGCACCTCTGACCTTGAGATAGTTAGTTCAACTTTCTTTTCCCCAATTTTTCCTCTTTTGGAAAATGGGACAATAACCGTATCTCCTTTGTAAGTTCTCGTGAGAGTATGTGTGTGGAACAGTGCTTGGCATGTATAAAACACAATATGTGCTCAGTTGCTTCAGTCGTGTCCAACTCATTGCAACTCTATGGACTGTAGCCTGCTGGGTTCCTCTGTCCATGGGATTCTCCAGGCAAGAATACTGGAATGGGTTGTCACCCCCTCCTCCAGGGGATCTTCCCAACTCAGGAATCGAACCCTTGTCTCCTGCATCTCCTACATTGCAGGCAGATTCTTTATCCACTGAGCCACCTGGGAAAGACACACAAACACACACACACACACACACACATAGCTGACTACTTTGTGATACAGCAGAAATTCATACACTGTTGTAAAGCAACTATACTCCAATTAAAAAATAAAGTTCTAAGGAACAGGTCAGGAATATTCTTATCCTCCCCTGACAGTGGGAAGAAGGACCACATTTTATTTCTTTAAATTGAAGTACAGTCGATTTGCAGTGTGGTTCTGATAGTTTCTGGTATACTGAAAAGTGATTCAGTATATATATATGTATATTTTTTCCAGATATACAAAGTATTGAATACAGTTCCCTGTATTATGCAGCAGGACTTCGCTGTTTATTTTCTACATGGTGGTGTGTGCATGTTAATCCCAAGCTCCTAGTTTAGCCTTTCACCTATCCTTTCCTTTGGTAACTGGAATGTTTTCTGTATTTGTGAGTCTGTTTCCGATTTGTAAGTTCACTTGTATCATTTTTAAAGATCCCACTTGTAGTGGGGCTTCCCTGGTGGCTCAGTGGTAAAGAATTCACCTGCCACACAGGAGATGTGGGTTTGATCCCTGGGTCAGGAAGATCCCCTGGAGAAGGAAATGGCAGCCCACAGCCCGCCCACTCCAGTATTCTTGCCTGGAGAATCCCAGAACAGAGGAGTCTGACGGACTACAGTCCATGAGGTTGCAAAGAGTCAGACATGACTGAAGCGACTGAGCACATACGTGATTTCTTCCACAAGCAGACTATCCTTCTGCTACCCTTGCCTAGAGGAATGTTCTCTCCAAAGTTTTCAGAATTACAGAACATGAAAATTCATTTTAAACCAGTGTGGCTGTAGCAGTGCTGTGACCGCAGAAAGTAATTTTGTTTTGTGTTTTTCTGGACATTTCCTTTGATGGTTAAATACAATTGTGTGTGAGTGTGTTTATATGCGTGTGGGTGCTCAGTCGCTCAGTTGTGTCTGACTCTCTGCAACCCCGTGGACTGTACCCCACCAGGCTTCTCTTTCCGTGGGACTCTCCGGGGCAGAATACTGGAGTGGGTTGCCATTTCCCTCTCCTGGGGATCTTCCCGACCCAGGGGTCAAACCTGCATCTCCTGTGTCACTTACATTGGTAGGCAATAATTCTTTACCACTGCACCACCTGAGAAGCCCTGGGTTTCCACAGGGTCACCCAAAGGAAGCCAATGTGTATCCTCATCATCACTCATGGTCTGGGAGATTTGAAAGCTGATCTGTGCAAACTGCAACAACTCTCACAGAGAGAAGCTGTGCAGAGGGGTCTACGCCAGCATTGTTACCGAAGTTCACAGTGGGGCTCAGCGAGGTTCCCTACGTTGACCGCAGTCACAGGATCAGGAAGACTGAATGGGCTTCCCCATCTGGGTCTTGCAGCTTAGCACTGGGCTCTGCCTCCCCATAAGGCTTTCCTCCCCAGGCTGCAGCAGCTCCCCATATCTGAGCATTATTTCCAATTCATCTCTTCCCCCTCCTCTTCCATTCTGTCCAACCCCCTTAGTATTGGTTGAAGGCATCTAAGCATCTCTCTTTTTGAGGCTTCACCCAGTGGGGCATGTGGGATCCTTGACCAGGGATTGGACCCATGCCCCCTGCATTGGAAGCGCAGAATCTTAACAACTGGGGGGCCAGGGAATTCGCCTCATCTGGATGCCCTCCTACAAGTGATTTTTGACTATACCCCGCTGTCTTCTATTCTGTACTCCTTTTGAACCTTTTCTGCATGGAGCAGCCAGGGTGATCATTTTAATGGGCTTGAAGCCTTCCAGTGGCTTCTCTTCCCACTGACTCTGACACCCCCACGTGTGGACTACTGCAGCCGTGCCTGGCGCTCAGACCTCTTAAAGATCTGCTCTTCTTAACTCCTGACGATGGGACTTGTTCCTGCTCTTCATGGTTGTTGAGAAGCTTCCCTCCCTCAGGAGTTTTCGTACCAGCTCTTTCATCTTTCTGGAATGCTCTAACTCCATAGAACTTCATGGAACTAGATTAAATTTTGAGATTAGCTCTAGCCAATCTTCCCTGGAAGGAAGCTTCCCTGGTGGCTCATATGGTAAAGAATCTGCCCACAATATGGGAGGCCTGGGTTCAATCCTTGGTTGAGAAGATCCCCTGGGGAAGGGAATGGCTACCCACTCCAGTATTCTTGCCTGGAGAATTTGATGGACAGAGGAGCCTGGTGGGCTAGAGTATATGGGGTCGCAAAGAGCTGGACACAACTGAGTGACTAACACACTAGCTAATCTAAAAAATCACCTCTTTTCAGCTGCTCCAAATAAACCAGCTTTTCAGACACTTTCCATCACATCATCCTATTTGCATTTTCTTTCTTTATTTTTTACTTTATAATATTGTATTGGTTTTGCCATACATTGACATAAATCCACCATGGGTGTACATGTGTTCCCCATCCAGAACCTCTTTTCAGACTGCCCCAAATAAACCTGCTTTTCAGACACTTTCTATCACATCACCCTAGTTGCATTCTTAACAAACATAGCTTATCTATTTTATAAGCTATCCTTATTTAATATAAAAATACTCTTAGTTTTATAAAGTATATAAAATATACTTTTTATATATTATATAAAGTATACTTTTTATAAAGTATACATTTTATAAAGTGTATAAAATACTCATTAAAAAAATCTATTTTCTGTTGAGCTTCTTCATATTATCACGTATGGTAGTGAGCAAGGCCCTTCCTTATCTTGCCCTTTTCTGCTTTCTCAGTACCCAGCAATGCTTGTGAATGAACCCAGGGGTGATGTTAGGTCTCGTTTTTTTCCTATTTCACAATATCATGCTTTCTCGTTATCGACCAGCTTGCTGAAATGACAGGCGTTCACCCCATGGTGAGGAATGCAGACTCTGGAGGGGGAGAGATAAACTCAGCTCAGCTCCAGGCTTGGCTACTCACTAGCTGGGGAGTTTCAGACAAGGGAGTTCCTCAGTGTCCTCCTCTGTAACATAAAGCTAATAGTAGCGTCCACCTCATGGTGGAGACAATTAAATTGAGACAATTGTTGAGACAAGTAAACATGGAAACATGGTAACGGTGACAAAATACAGAGAACTCTGCCTGCCACATTGTAAGCACCCTATCAATGCCAGCTGTACTTACTGTAGTATGAGTATGTATATTATTTAGGTTGAATAGTTTTGTTATATTAAAACCCCCGACATTTATATGCTTTCATTGCTTATTATATACATCTACATTATAGATGTAGTGTTAGCCATTTAAAAAATTTATTCTATTGTTTGATAGAGTAGCAAATAGAAGTGTTGCATGATGTGTGAAATACCATAAAAACAGATGCCAGGCGCTCTTTTCTCAGCTGGCTCTGATACAACATTCAGATAGATCCCTCCTGGCGCACTCGCACCCTCCCTATTTCTCTCCCTTCTCCCTTCCCTTTCTCTCTCTGCCTCTCTCTATTTCAAATAGCTTTTATTTATTTATAGTAAGAACACCCAACACGAGATCTACCCTCTTAACGTTTATTGAAGTACACAACACAGCAGGGTTAAATATAGGCACCTCGTTGTAAAGCGAACATCTAGAACTTACTCATCTTGTATGACAGAAACTTTTTATGGAATAAGTTCTGATCGACTCAACAGCAGCGGTAGAACATGCAGTTACGACAAATGTCCTGAAGGTGGCAGAAGAGGACTGAGGTTTGGAAAAAGCTCCAGGGTCCTTGCTTTTTCTAAGGATCCTGGAAAAAAGAAATCTGTAAAGAATCTCTACCTGCCACGCAGGAAACTCGGATTCGATCCGTGGGTCGGGAAGATCCCCTACAGAAGGGAATGGTACCCCCCCTCCCCGCAGTATTCTTACCTAAAAAGTTCCATGGACAGAGGAGCTTGGTGGGCTAAAGTCCATGGGGTCGCAAAGAGTCAGAAAGGACTAAGCGACTAACACCTCACCAGGGTCCTTGCAGACACCCTATGTGATTTGAAGGGGTGAGAAAGGTTATCCCATGGGTCTCTTCTCGTATCTTAAAATTCCCTTTCATTATTACTGCTGGGAAGAGAGGTGTCATGGTATTGCAGGGAGCTTCTTTAAATGCAAATAATGTCCTGGAACAGGGAGCTTGCTATTATTCATCAAAACCTCAGGCCAAATGAGAGCACCTGTGTATTAACAGGACGGAATGAAGCGGACATGGTGGTGGAGGTGAGATTGGGGCAGGTAGCAGGAAGAAAAGGGCGTGGGTTTGGGCGCGCCCCAGGACACCTTGATCTGCAGGGAGGAGCACAGCCAGGGAAAGCCAGAGCTAAACCATCTAAATGGTGGGGCCAGAGCAGTCCTCTCCTGTCTGGGTCCTCTCCTAAGGTTTGAGCCCCTGGAACATCATCATCCATCAAATTTAAATAACATGCAAATCCAAAAATGTCTATGTGTACAGAATAGATTCTCAGTATCTGCTGGCGATCAGGTTAGCAATAAAATGTATAAAAAGAGGCCAGGAATACTGTCAAGGGTTCAGAGTGACTCTCTGAAATTAAATGTGAAGTACTTCGTATATACCACCAGAGGGCAGTATTACCCCACCAAATGTTCCATCTTGCAAACTAAGCAGACCGCCTACAACTAACTAACTACACGTGTTTTCCCATTTGTATCAGTAATTGAAATTTGCTTATAAGCAGCAATTCTGCCTGCAATGTAGGAGACCTGGATTCGATTCCTGGGTCGGGAAGATCCCCTGGAAAAGGAAATGGCAACCCACTCTAGTATTCTTGCCTGGAGAAGTCCATGGACACAGGAGCCTGACAAGCTACAGTCTGTGGAGTCGCAAGAGTCAGACACGACTGAGCAGCTAAACTACTAGTACTATGAGGAGCAATTTATTCTTTATTTGCGCTTTTTCCATAAATAACAAATACTTTTTTTAGTTGCTGTTGCTAATAGTGACTGCTAGTAGATATACTAAAGTTATTATCTGGGATTATTAGATGAGAGTCTAAAGGTGGTATTGTCTGTGACTCTAGGCATTTTGATTCAAAATTGTCAGTGAAAAAAAAAAAACAAAACAAAACTAAGCAGCAGGTGAATTGATATATGAAACCCTCCCAGCCGGAATATACCCACTGCTGTTGATTGCAAGACAAAACAACATTGGGCTTGTTCAGCTGGTAATGTTCTCTTCCTGATTTGCATCTATGGCTTTTTCCTAATAGGATAAAGCAAAACGGTTGCAACATATAGTTCATATGGTTTACACATTCAAAGCCATTATTGTATGAAAGAACTCTCTGTAAACCATTTGGTGGTTGAGAGTTTGCAAAGGTGATGATCAAATAAGATAGGACATGGAAACAACCTGGTCCAAGCCTTACACGTAGCAGAGATTGTAAAGACATGGAGGCTGTTGCTCCGTTAATGAAGCATATGATACGAGTGATTAGGGAACAGATTCAACAGGCCTTGGCTAGGGTGGTACAGAAGCAGCCAAACAGCGAAACAACCTGTTGATGTTTTAGTAGATGCATGACTGGGTGAGCTGTCTGCTCGGCATCCCCAGATCACTGTATCAGTGCAGAAAAAGAGCGAAACTTCCTGTCTTCAAGAGACACTGCAGACCGCGGTGTTCAGCAAGGGACCATCAACACCTTTCAAGAATAGCAAATCCATATTTTTCTCATTGCTGGATTTGGATTTAAATCTCTCAGGCAAAGTTAAAGGCGCACTTCTGGGGCAGTTTTTGCTGGAATCTGTGGAGTGTCTAGTTTCTTGGACAGCTTCAGAGTGATAGGATATTTGGTAGACGTAGTGACATTCAGGGCTTCCCTTGTAGCTTAGTCAGTAAAGGATCTGCCTACAGTGCAGGAATCCGCTTTCAATGCCGGAGATCTGGATTCGATTCGTGGGTCAGGAAGATCCTCTGGAGAAGGAAATGGCAACCCATTCCAGTATCCTTGCCTGGAAAATCCTGTGGACAGAGGAGCCTGGTGGACTACAGTCCACGGGGTTGCAAAAGTCGGACATGACTTAGTGACTAAACCATGGTGACATTACAGCTTCAAGGCACTATTGGACTCTACAGGGCATACGTAACAGGCCAAGATGAGTGGACTTAATGCCTGGGATCATTCAGTTTCCCCCATCTCCTCTTGTTTTAGACTCCTTCCCCCTAGTAGGTGTATGTGGACCAATCCCTTAAGTAAGATCTCGTGTTTGGACCAGTTTAGACTCTGGCCATTCTTCAAGCTTTTCTCTTCCTTGCTTCCTTCCCTACTTGCTTCCTCATCTTGTTCCTTCCCTCTCTTTCTTATTTCTGAGCATCCTAATGCCTTGTTACTTATTGTATTCTATTCATTTTAGATCCAGACATTAGAAACAAGTATTTTATTTAACTTAATTCTTGTTGCAGACTGAATTGTATCCCCTCTTTCCACAGAGATGTTGAGTCCTGGCTTGCAGTAACTCAGAATGTAACTGTATTTGGAGATAAGTCTCTCAAGAGGTGAGTGAGCGCTCAGTCGCTTCAGTTGTGTCTATGTCTGACTCTTTGCGACCTTATGGACTGTAGCCCACCAGGCTCCTCTGCCCATGGGACTCTCCAGGCAAGAACACTGGAGTGGGTTCTTTCAACAGGTTATTCATGTTATGTTAGTTGCTCAGTCGTGTCTGACTCTTTGCAACCCCATGGACTGTAGCCCACCAGGCTCCTCTGCCCATGGGACTCTCCAGGCAAGAACACTGGAGTGGGTTCTTGCAACAGGTTATTTATGTTATGTTAGTTGCTCAGTTGTGTCTGACTCTTTGCAACCCCATGGACTATAATGCGCCTGGCTCCTTTGTCCATGGGATTTTCCAGGCAAGAATACCGGAGTGGGTTGCCATTTCTTTCTCTAGGGAATTAACTAAGGTTAAATAAGATCATCAAGGTGGCCCTAATCTAATGCCCGGTGTTCTTATCAGAAGACTTTTATGACACAGACACACAGGGCAGAGACCATGTGGAGACCTGGAGAAGGCGGCCATCCACAAGCTCAGGAGAAAGGCCTCAGAGAAAACCAAACTTGCTGACATTTTGATCTTGGGGTTCCAGCCTCCAGAACTGTAGGATAATCATTTTCTCTGGTTCACGTGGCTCTAGTCTGCCGTGTTTTGTTACAGCAACCCTGGCTGGGATTCATCCCCTTAGAATACATGTAAATAACAGGGTACTTCAGGAATTTGTGCCTCGTTCTTGCTCAGGAGCCATGCTAATCATCTCTGTATCAGTCAAATTTTAGGAGGCGTGCTACCAAAGCTAGCCCTCGGCATGGATTTCTTAACCCCCAAATTTACCAAAGTTTTAAAACCTGGGTTTTCCTGGATTTCGGGTCTCACACCTGCTGTTGCCACATTCCAGCATTGGCGCCCACTCGGCATTTGAGGAGTGTGAGGAGACCCTGCATCATAGCATTTCTGAGCAGTTTCAGGGCCTTCCCCCTACTTGGTAGAGGCTGTTGATTCACTTTCTTATTTAACATCACCATGAGTATGAAAGCATCATCGAGAAATGAAACCCTCTTAAAAATGTTGGCATGTGAGTGGGGAGGAACTGGGGACTGTGACTAAAGAGAAAACGTTGGTCGAAACCTTTCTTTCACTGCTGTTGCAGGCAAAATGTTTCTTTCTTTCTTTTTTTTTTATTGTTTTTGCCATACATTGTCATGATATCACCATGGGTTTACATATGCTTCCCCTCCAGAACCCCCCTCCCTCCTCCCTCCCCCCCGGGAAATCTCGCTGCACCAGCCCCGAGCATCAATCCTGGGCTGGCGATTAATTAGACACATGACAATTAACATGCTTCAATGCCCTTCTCCCATATCATCCCACCCTTACCCTCATCCACAAAGTCCACGAGTCTATTCTATACATCTGCGTTCCTTTTGCTGTCTCGCATGTTGGGTTCTCGTTACCGTCTTTCTATGTTTCTCCCTCAAGAGAATGGCTACGTGTCTATGGAGCTCATTAAAATCCCCGTATTTGGCTGAAAATACTGAAATACAGGACTGCAGATGGCGGCATGACATTACACATGATGATTCTGGAGCAAAGTCACAGCATCACTGTCCCATTCTCCTTCTCCTAGTGCGTAAGTTACTGGAACCTTTTAAAAAATGATTATTTATGGTGAAAACTTGGACAGGCAATTATGCCTGTTTTTCAAGTTCGCTTCCATGGCCTACAATGACAACGTACCAATCAGCAACATCCCCTTGAAAAGCCTCCAGGCAAATACATTGTTATTCTAGCTCCCCACTCGGAGAATCCCAAGGTTAGATTTCAACCTATTTTGAAATTAAACTTCAGAGATGTGCCCAACCTTCTTTCAAGTTCCTAAAGATAAGTTTACCTGATGTTAACAAAGAAATAATTATTCTCAGAACCGAGGGCAACAAAGCTCTGAGAGCTGCCTCTTAGACGGACACACACATGCCGCTCTGTAACAGACACGCAGACGTACTTCAGTTTCCCCCCATTCATTTTTTTCCCCCCATTCATTTTTAACCAGAAAAAATAAGTGCTTTGGGAACTCCAGGGATGTCTGTTTTCAGCAAAATCTCTAATACTCTAAACACCAGGTCAGCAAACTTATTCTCTTTGGGTTCAGGCAGTAAATATTTTCAGCTTTTTGGGCCACACGACCTCCACCACCCACAGCTCTGCCTTGTACCCAAGGGCAGCCACAGACTGTATGTTTACCAACTGGTGTGGCCCTGTTTCAATAAAACTTTATTTACAAAGGCAGGCAGGCAGATTTGGCTCTAGATAGCGTGCCAACATCTGCCCTAAACCTGGGCTTGCCGATCCGCTGAGGAGGCCTCCCGTATTGTTTGAACTCTTGTGGATATCCTACCCTCCCTCCTGTTTTCTCTTTTTTGTCTTCTCACTAAAAGGCTGCTATGATTCGCATGTATTTCAAGCATGACCTGTATCTTTTTTTTCTTTTTGGAGGTAAAATGTTGAGCTTGACTTTGGAGACATATTCAATCACAGTGTTAGCCTGAGCATGTTTCGTTTTTTCTGATTTCTTCCCATGAGGTCCACGTGGCCTGGGTTCAACCTTAGGAATAAGGGTTTGGATTTGGGGCTGTGCTTGTTTTGAAGCTGGTCCAGTAAAGATGAAGGTAATAGAGCAAATGGTGCTCATGTCCCCTGAGGTAAGGCATGGGCCTAGCAGGCAGACCGTCAGCTTCGGTAGTCATTTACATTGGTAATTATATGAGGACGTCACACAAACTTGTGTTTATGAAGAGTGCCTTGGATGTGACAAAATGCATTAAGCAATTCTCAAAAAGTTGATGTGTTTATTAATATGATTATTAACAGTCCTTCTTAGCTCAGCTAGTAAAGAATCTGCCTGTAATGCAGGAGACCCTGGTTCTATTCCTGGGTGGGGAAGATTTGCTGGAGAAGGGATAGGCTACCCACTCCAGTATTCTTGGGCTTCCCTGGTAGCTCAGCTGATAAAGAATCCACCTGCAATGTGGGAGACCTGGGTTCGATCCTTGGGTTGGGAAAATCCCCTGGATAAGGGAAAGGCTACCCACTTCAGTATTCTGGCCTGGAGAATTCCATGGACTGTATAGTCCATGGGGTCGCAAAGAGTCAGACAAGACTGAGCGACTTTCACCTTCACTTTATCAACAGTCAGTTTCCATAGATGCTAAAGCCACACATCATTCACTCAAAGCCAATGTCTAAACTCTGTTAAAAGATGGTCCGGATGTCGATAACGTTGAGTCTGTGGGAATCAGCAAACATGATCTCCTCAAGGCTACCTTAAGGCAGACCTGACCCCTGGTTGGCCCCAGACTGTTCTCCTTCTTGAAGGGATTCTCTTAAAGGGGATTGGGCTGCTAGGCTGTTTCCCATATGTCCAGGCTGTAGCAGACCCCAGCAGAGTAAAGCAAATCATTTCCAGGAACTTTTTCTGGGGCAGGTATATATGCAAGGATGTTTTTGATGGCTTCTGGCCTCATTTTAATTCTAAGCTTATAAGAGCATTATAGAAGTGATGACCTTGAATGTGAGGCTGAAACTGGCCAAGGACATCTCTTCTGTCACATAAAATCCACTCACACCACATCTGATACACTTCGAATGAATTAATTTATGAGTAAACTCTGTCATCCATATGTGGACTATGGTACTCGTGGGCTGAAAAGTGGGCAGGAATCTGTGATTGGCCTTCACATCTTGATCTGGAGTCACTTGAATTCTTGCTTTGTGTTAGCTCTCATAGGAAAGTAAAGACATTCCAGAGGCTTACCTGTACAATAAAGGACTTTGTTTATTTTTATCTTTCTTGCCAGTTGGGAAATCTTATTACGTGGGCAGAGCTGCAGAAGTAGACAAAACTACACAGAGCAACCTGCTTCATGGAACAGCCTTGGGAAGTGTGGTTACTGAGATATAGATAGGTTTTAAGTGAGGGGAATTTCCATGATAAATATACTCAAAGGACCAGAGAAGTGAATCCACGTGAAAAACATACATTGGGTACTTGGAGAGTGTGCTTTCTATAGATAGGCTGTATAAAACCATATCAAGGAAACTTTCCAGGGGAAGACATGAGAATTTGTTCAAGGCATTGGGATCAAAAGTTCTGCTAAACTTGTTTTAATTATTGGCTTAAAGTTGATGGAAAGAGAAAAAAAATCCTCCAGGTGATACAAAGTAGACCTTTTCCCTTCACGCTCCACAGAAGTTTCTTGGAAATATTTTCCATCTCCACCCTGATTTGGCAAGCTTTGAATATGTGTATTCAGTGCATACCTAAACCTCTTAGATCCTTGGACTGTGCTGTTCAATATGGTAGCCACTAGCCCAGGTTTCTATTAAGCCCTTGAAATGGGGCTACTGCGACGAAGGAAGGGAGTTGATAATTCTGTTGAACTCTAGTTACTTTTACTGAATTTCAACGTGTGCCTGTTGGTCCTCTTATTATGACATCACAGATAAAGAACATTTCCATCATTGCAGAACATTCTCCTTAGACCGTGCACAGTTCTAGAGTGTGACAGTTCAATCTTTTTGTGCAAAAAAATTGTTTTTCCTATTGAAGACTTTGTTTTCTAAAACTGGCAAAGTTTAAAAAAGAATGCTATGGAGAAGACAACTTAACTCTTAAGGTTTTGTTAAAACCTTCTTAACGTTTGCTCAAACCTCTTCTCCCCTACTCCCCCATTCTGAGTAATTTGTTTATTCCCTATGTAGCATTTTATATTTAGTTCTTTCTAATGTAGCTAAATACAAATATACCAATTTCAGGAAATACTTCTTTAATTAGTCGTACTTGAAATGTCCTCCCGGATCCTTCCTGTAATAACTGAGTGAACCATTCCCTATTCCCAGTGGGAAAAATGAAAAAGAGAAAGACCTGTTTTCTTCATTCACGCCAAACAGGAAAATGCTGTGGTTTAGCAATGGATAATTAAGTGGGAGGAAGCTTCTTAGGTCTTTAAAATGGAGTAACAAAACACATATGTCAACTTACCTTGCTCCTCTTCCTAATTTCTCCAAACAGTATCTGTATAAACCTAATTCAGGTTTTTTTTTGTTTTTTGAGGGGGTGGTGGAAGTCTCACTTTCAGTACACATTAGCGTCAGGAAAAAGAGATCTTATTTTTTAATCATGGTTTACAACCTAATGTGGCATATTTCAGAATGTAGCTGATGTTCTCAAAAAGGTCATATACCAGCAAAACGGTCATTTTCTGACATTGTTATCAAGAAAAATGAATAGAAAGCAAGATACATTAAAATTAATAAGATCCAAGATCCTCAAGGGCACCAATCTTGTAGGTTTTGTCCCCAAGGTAAACCCAGGTGCACCCCCTCTCCCCAAGTGCTTGTGCTGTTGGGGGCTTCTATACCACTTAAATGTGAGTCAGTTTGTGTACTGTTATGAGGTAAGAAGTGTTTCCCAGGTGGCTCAGTGGTAAAGAATCCACCTGCCAATGTAGGAGACATGGGGTTGATCCCTAAGTTGGGAAGATCTCCTGGAGGAGGAAATGGGAGCCCACTCCAGTATTTTTTGCCTGGAAAATCCCGAGGACAGAGGAGCCTGGCGGGGACTACAGTCCACAGGGTCACACAGAGTTGGACATGGCTTAATGACCAAACATCAACAGCAGGATAAGAGCTGCTGAATATTGGGGATCAGGGTTATGGCTGAATGATTTGCCTAGGTCCTAAGCCCTCCTGTTTTGGGGATAAGGCAGCAACTTGGAGTAGCCCAGACTCCTGGTGTCTCCATGTAACTTTCCACTGTCAGAGAGGGGTTTCTTGAAGGCAGACCCAACATCAGAGACAGAGATTTAACTGCACCAATTGGCACTTACACTTTAAAAAGATACACAACTTTTTTTTCTTTCAGATTTATTGAGCTATCATTGACATACATACAGCACTGTATGATTGACATACAGTGCTGTATCAGTTTAAGATGTCCAGCAAAATGATTTGACTCACATACATCCTAAGCGATGATCCCCATAAGTTTAGTGACCATCCATCATCTCATACAGATACAAAATTAAAGAAATAAGTTTTTCTGTGTGGTGAAAACTCTTAGGATTTGCTGCCTTAATGACTTTCATATATGATATGGAATAGTGCTCATCTTTCTGTTGGATGTGAAATAGGATGAGAGTGAGAGGGAAATCTTTCCTAGGTTTATATCAATAACCAGTTTCCCCTTCCTTCCCTATTTAGTCTCATCCTTGTACTGTCCGAAAAATGTCAAGTAACACTTGCTTTGATGCTTACTCCATCACTCTTTGTGACCCATGTACTGTAGCCCACCAGGTTCCTCTGTCCATGCGATTCTCTAGGCACGAACCCTGGGGTGGGTTGTCATTTCCTTCTCCAGGGGATCTTCCCCACCCAGGGATTGAACCCACATCTCCTGTGTCTCCTGTGTCTCAGGTGGATTCTTTACCCACGGAGCCATTGAGGATCATTGCTCCCCACTAAAAGACTGCCAACACCTTTTCCAAATAATAGTGATCAACATACTTAATAGACTTCAGCTGTCTATTTTGGGAGACCTGGCAACAAATCTAACTAAAAAAGAAGTCAAATTTTTTAAAAAAGAAACACTGCTCTATTGCTTAAATGTGGAAATCATACAGACCACCAGCTAAGCTAATAGTTTTCTGAGAAAGTTGAACACACGCATAAATGAAAGGTGACAAAGTGGATTCATGCGTAGAAAGGCACTCTAATTTGCTGGCAAATCATTGCTGCTCTGAGCTCTCCACTCATAAATAACAATGACCTGAAGAAGTTACAGCAATCTGCACACCCTGTAATAACACTATCTCCAAATAAATGAAAACACAGTGCAGTTCACTTTTCTGGGTCTTTCTCCAGCCTGCTCTTTCTCTTTTTCTTAAAAATGAAAATTTTATTTTTTATCAGGATGGTGGTGGTTTAGTTGTTGAGTTGTGTCTGACTCTTTGAGACCCCATGGACTGTAGCCTGCCAGGCTCCTCTGTCCATGGGATTCTCCAGGTGAGAATACTGGAGTGGGTTGCCATTTCCTTCTCCAGTTTATCTTCCCGACCCAGCTGATTAACAAAGTTGTGATAGTTTCAGGTGGACAGCAAAGGGACTCAGGCGTACATATACATGTATCCATTCTCCCCCAAACTCCCCTTTCATCAAAGCTGCCACATAACACTGAGCAGAGTTCCTTGTGGTATTCTGTAGGTTCTTGTTGGTTATCCATTTTAAATAAAGCAGTGTGTACCTGTTCTTCCCAAACTCCCTAACTATCCCATCCTCCTATCCTCCCCTTGAGCCCCTCCCCCAGCAAACATGTTGGTTTCTAAGTCTATGAATCTGTTACTGTTTTGTAAATAAGTTAATTTGTGTCATGACTTTTTAGATTCCACCTATAAGGGATGTCATACTGTGTTTCTGCTTCTCGATCTGACTAACTTCACTCAGTATGACAATCTCCACGTCCATCCATGTTTCTCCAGCCTCCTCTTAACTGCTTCTCCCTGAAAATGATTCTTTACTTTGAACTTCCTTTTGACTCTTCTTGGATGCTGGGTGTATATTACTGGCTAGACTCCAGTCCGCAATGGAGATTTCAGAGTGTTTTGGCAGACCTGGCTTGAGAAGTGGTGCAGAACTTGGGACATTTCGCCACTGAGCTGAGTTGTGAGAGTTATAAAGTGATGTATGTACACAAAGACACAATTCTCAACAGCTGGTGAAAGTTCTTAAAATAAAAATATGTTCCCTATAAGCTTTTATTCTAAAGTTGGTGCAGATTTCCAAGGTGGCCTGGGAATCACACAGTAGCTCATCTCTTTTTCCTTAACATTCTCTGAACTAATTAAATTCTGAAAAACCATTTAAATGCAAGTAGGCCATGATTTCAACACTCTCAAAATATAAAAAAAAAAAGAAATTAAAAAGAGGTTGATATTTGAAATCTTGTTTTCTCTGGCCCTGCCCTTAAAGCCCAGAAACATTTAATAATAAATAGATATAACTCCACTGAGGACAGAAAATCTTTTTTCCCTCCTAAAAACTTTGTTTTGTCTTAGTTTTGTGTTAGTTGGGACTCTTGTCTCTTTCTACTTCTGAATTTATGGGTCTCTTCTTGAAACATTCTCAACTCCTCAATTTTGCATATGGAAGGGAGATGAACATTTAGGATTTTTTTTTTATAAAGATAAGATTTAAAGCTTTGTGAATCCTGAAACATCAGTAAGTGAAAGGAAATCTATCTGCCAGGTTTGACTTTCCCATCTGGACTGGTTGTGGCTTTTATTTCCTCTGCACCTGCCTCTCTCATGCTTTTCACTGGGAACAAACACAGTCAGCAGCATTTCTAGAAAGGATATTAGCATACTCAGGTTTCCGGTTTGGGAACAGTAAGTTCCCCCCCAGGTGCCCCCTGAAGTGAGGTGTGAAAGCCTCCTGGTGTTTTATTGCACTGATGAGAGAACAAGAGGCAAAGATAGATTGGTCTTTGTGGAGGGGAATAGCGGGAACATAAATATGGCTGATCTCTTTCTATGGGCAGTGCAGGCCTCATATTTACTTCCTGCCTGTCCATATTCTCATCCTCAGAATTAGAAATGGACCTGCTTCCTGGGCCACCTCGTTGCGGCAGCAAGGCTGATTGAGGTGCTGCTGCTGGCCTCTTTAGGCAAGTCTCAAGTATGCTGTCTTGGATAGCTTGCAAGAGATGATCTCAACCTTTCACCTCTCCTTGTGTCTTTGCCTCCTTACAATGTGATGTTGCAATTCTTTCCATCAAAAAGTAGCATCTATTTCCCCACTGTCCATGTTTGGGTTGACCTGCCTTGATCTTTAGAATGTGGTAGATGTGAGGAGGAGCCAGTGGAGTCTAAGCCTCTGCCTCGGGACAGGATTGCTAGGTGACCTGCAGTGACCCTCCTGTTGTGTGATCCCCTTGCCTTGACTGCTTTGGGCACCAGTGAGTGTGATTATCTTATAGCAGAGAGATTTTGCAGGTACAGTTGACTTTCCAAAAAACAGTTGTCCTCAAGAGGGATATTATCCAGGTGGCCCTGATCTCATAATCACAGTAGCACCCAAAATCTGGGTTTAGAGGTCAGAGACAGAGGAAGTTGGGGGTCTGAGGCATGAGAAGGATTTGAATGCCCTTGCTGGCTAGAGTGAACCTTGTAGTAAGGAGTGTGAGTAGCTTCTACTTGTTGAGAGCAAACTCTGCCTGATGGCCATCAAGGACACAGAGACTGCAGTCCAACAGCCACAAGGGTCTGAGTTCTGCCAACATCAAGGATAAGTTTGGAAGCAGACCTTTTTCCCCCTAGAGTTTCCTGGTTAGTTTTCAGCCTTGTGATGCCCACAGCTAACAGTCATTTTGTGCTGAACTTCTGATTTATAGAACCATGAGGTAACAAATGATTGTGTTAAGGTGCTCAGTTTGTGGTAATTATTGTGTAGCAATGGAAAACTGAGTCCCAAAAAACTCAGTTCTAGTCTCTGCTGGAAGCTTGCAAAGTTCATGAGACCATGTCTGGACTAGCTTGCTGGAGAATGGGAGGCCACCTGGAACACAGCTGAGGAGCCCCTGCTGACAGCTGGCCAACTTCTAGAAACAGAGCCATATAATCAACTCATAGTTGACTTCAGGTGCCCGAGACGGCTCAGCCCAGAGTGAAACCATTCAGCTTATCCTAGTTTAGGTTGCTGTCCTGGAGACTCATAGAGTGCTGTGGTCTCAGGTCAATGTCCACCAACTCCAGAATCACGTATTAAGTCCTAACCCCACTGTGATGGTCCACCCCCAGGAGGTGGGGTCTTTGGGATGTGAATAGAACATGGGGGAGAAACCCTTAAGAATGGAATTAGTGCTCTTATGAAGGAGGCTGCAGAGAGATCCCTTGGCCCTCCTGCCATATGAGGAGGGTACTAATGTCTGTCCTTAATGCTAACATGGATATTATTATATTTAGAAAGGATGGAGTGTTGTTGTGCTGAAGATATGAAGCTTTTTTCTACGTGGTGATGAGACCTCACTTCAGTGAGCTCTTCAGGCAACATCTTTCCTTAGAGCAGATGAAAACAGTGGCGTGGTTTTGACCAAAATTATTTCACAAGCCTTGTCAAAATTTCTCATTGCTTGTCTAATACTGTAGATATATAATCAATTTATAAACATTCATTATGATCAGGGACTCAGGGTACATGATTCTAACAAATGAGCTTTTCACAACTGTAAATATAATTTCAAATTATAAATATATAAAAATAAAACAGAGCCATTTTGCTATTAATAAATTTCTGATTATGGCCAAGAGCAGATAGGCTATGGCAACAATGCAAAAATGTAAAAAAAGGTAAAAGGTGAAGATGAAAAGATTTCCATGGCGCACCCATGTTGTCAATGATTAGAGTTGTGCAGATACTTATAAATAAATGTAGTGTCTCTGTGCGTGAGTCAGAATTATCCTCAGTAAACCCAAGCAGGCTGTTTTTTGCAAACGCAGGAGTCTTCTTCAGTAGGACACAGCCTGTTTTGTGTTCCCTAGGTGAATAGGGAAGTCTGTGAAACAAGGATGTGGGTTGTTCAATTTCATTTTGAATTCCTGACATAGATATTAGGAATCTTGGATTTAGAAATGACCATTTCTGTAGTAGTTTAGCAACAGGAAGACTTCTACAGCATCTAATGCTACTGTCTCCATCAAGGAAGTATTATGATGGTTCAGTTCAACCCCCAAATGAAACAAGAAATGAAAGGACAGCCATGTGTGGATGGAGGCTGCTGTCAGACTAGTGTGAAGGAGGACGCGGATCAGGAAGTTGGGTGGACAGTGTGTGGGGATGGGGAAGGGTAAATAGCAGCTTGGGAACAACAGTAAGCAGGTTATTAAAAGGTTGGACGGGGGAAAATGTCTCTGTGTGAGAAAACTGGGGGTGGGGGAGTGGGTAGAAAACTTCATCCAAAACATTAGTGACTCATAGCGGAGAACAAAATGTAAGATGAAGATAGAGCATATGTGTTCAAGTTCAAGTTCTGTGGCAGCGAGGCTGTATTGCATCACTAGTTTCACTGGTACTGGGGCCTGCAGGTGTGCCCCAGGGAAAGCTATCTGCTGGGTGCTTTGTGTGCTTGATGGCATGTTCAGCTGGAGACAGTTGTGGAGGCCTAGTTGAGAAAGAGTCACTATTACCCAAGAGGAATTCTGCCTCATCCAAGTAAATGAAGACTTGGGATGTGTACAAACACTATCACCTCCCACTTGTACTGTTTGTGTTAGTTAAGAAGGAGATAATGAGCAGGGGGCAAACTGACCCTCAGGAAAGCCTCCATCTTGCATAGACCCTATTCTATAAAAGTCTGGGTATTGCCAAGAAGCATCCTTTGATCTCGAGGGAGAGACAAGTTTCCATGGGAAGAGGGGGATAATGATTAGGATGCAGGTAAAGTTTGGATTCTTCTTGTGCAGATGGAGTCTTTGGAGTATAGAGAATCTCAGAGGACTTGGGTACATAGGCACATTGTTGACGGTTATCCATTCCATTGGTCTCTCTGGGAAACATTATTCACATGAACTCCTTTATCCTGCTCTGTGGACGCCCATCTGGTCCCTTCCCACATCCTGGCCCTCATGTTTGAGATCTTCTTTTGTTCTGGGCAAGGGAAGTGCAGCTTAGTGAACTGGGTCCCAGAGACAGATTTACAGATACGTATATGTCTCTGAGTCTTCTCCCTCTCTGAGCCCCCTTCACATGTACAGCCCCTCCTGGGAGACTCCATAGGACCTGAGACATCCCTTTACGATAGCACTCATTGCATTGTTTTTGGGAACCTATCAGTTTCCCCCAACATTGGACCATGTTTTATTCATGTTCCACTCTCAGCACACATCACAGTGCCTGGCATACAATGAGTACTCAAATATCCATTGAATAAATGAGATGAAATATGGGATTACACACATGACCATATTTTGATGAAAACAATGCTTTTTTTTTGCGAATATCATGATCTTATTTGCAAAGCAGAAACAGAGACACAGACATAGAGAACAAACATGTGGACACCAAGAGGGAAAAGGGTGGGGTGGGGGAATGAATTGAGAGGTTTGGATTGACATATATGCACTCTTGATGCTGTGTATAAAATAGGCAACTAATGAGAACCTGCTCTCTAGCTCTGGGAACTCTACTCCATGTTCTGTGGTGACCTAAAGGGAAAGGAAATCCAAAAAAAGAGGAAACGTATGTATTCATGTGGCTGATTCACTTTGCTGTGCAATAGAAATGAACACAGTATTGTAAAACAAGTATAGTCCAGTAAAAATTAAAAAAAATTTTTTTGGGGGGGTCCATTTCTTTAGGATGTGAAATATTGCAGAGAGAAAGGTCTGCATGGATTATATTTCTGTGCTGCCTGTAAGGCTAGAAATAGATATTGTCAGACCCGCTACTTCAAAGGCAGCAGGAAGCCAAGTGTCACCATCTTTGATGTATAGCCTGTATCAAAGAACAAAAGAGCAGGGGAGACTGGGTAGCTGATGAAAGCAATATCTTGTTTCAAGTTCAAAGCAGAGCTCTTGCGACCTGTTATGTTATCAGGGGTGACACATCCCCCATATGCACTCTGGACAAACCTTTTGGATGTCACCACCTTTGTCTGGGCTGCAAGCTCTTGGCGAGTCTAGGGGTAGGCCCGCCAGCTGCACGGTCCTGAGGTGTTTTGCCTTCCTGGGCAGCCAGAGGCTGATGCCAGTGGCTGCTGGCTCCTCAGCCAGGTGCGTATTTTATTTTCTGGCAGAGTTATTGTTTCATCACTGTCATAAAACTTCAGATTCAGGGGACATTTCAGGATACGGAAAGAACAATTGCGTTTCATTCCTGAAGTGAAATATTTTCACTGGCAAGTATAAATAGTTTCATCAAATAGTTACTTCCAAGCAGATTCTGAATATGGGGATGTATAATTATAATACAGAGTTAGGCACTTTTTCAGGGATTGGGTATTTATAGATTCTGGCTCCATCATGTTGGTATCTATGTGACCTTGGGTTACTCAATCTCTTTAAGATTCAATTTCTTTGTATGTAAAATGGATAATATAAACAGGGTATTGTGATTGTTCAGAGCTGCTGCTTCCTTATTCCTGAAGTTCCTTGCCATTTGGAAGGCTCCCCCTGCAACCCCCGCCATGTCTCCATTCTCCTCTCTCTATGATTGCATGCATGCTAAATTGCGTCAGTCCTGTCTGACTCCTTGTGACCCCATGGACTGTCACCCTCCAGGCTCCTCTGTCCATGGGATATCCCAAGCAAGAGCACTGGAGCAGGTCATGGTGCTCTCCTCCAGGGGATCTTCTCGACCTGGAGATTGGACCCAAGTCTCATGCATCTCCTGCATTGGCAGACTGGTTCTTTACCAGTAGGGCCACCTGGGAAGCCCACCCTATGATTAGCCCAAGTTTTTTTTTTTTTGTATATGTGTGTGTTAAAGTGGGGGCATTGGATGGCAGGAAGACTGTTGAAAAAGGATAGTGACCTCCCCTTTTTTAAAGTATTTATTTATTGGCTGCGTTGGGTCTCTGTGGTTCACAGACTGAGTAGTTGTGATGTGCAGGCTTAGTTGCCCTGCAGCATGTGGGATCTTAGTACCTCAACCAGGGATCAAACCTGCATGCTCTACATTTTGCAAGGTAGATTCTTAACCACTGGGCCACTGGGAAGTTCCTAGCCCAAGTCTTAAAGCCTCTTTCCACTACTTCCTTATTCAGAATTTACTTTTTTTTTTTCTGCTTCTTTATTTTTTTTTTTATTAGTTTTGCCATACAATGACATGATATTGCCATGGGTTTACATATGCTCCCCCTCCAGAACCCCCCTCCCTCCTCCCTCCCTCCTCCCTCCCTCCTCCCCCTGGGAAATCTCGATGCACCAGCCCCGAGCATCAATCCTGGGCTAGCGATTGATTACACATATGATAATTAACATGTTTCAATGCCATTCTCCTATATCATCCCACCCTTGCCCTCATCCACAGAGTCCACGAGTCTGTTCTATACATCTGCATTCCTTTTGTTGTCTCGCATGCTGGGTTCTCGTTACCGTCTTTCTAAATTCCATATATATGCGTTAGTATACTGTATTGTTGTTTTCCCTTCTGGCTTACTTCACTCTGGATAATGGGCTCCAGTTCCGTCCACCTGAGTAGAACTGATTGATGTGATGGATGGCTGGGTATAAAAGAATAGTACACCCCATCCTCTAAAATTTCTCCTGGGGGCAAGCTGCTTATAGGGAGCAGGTATTTTTCCTTCTGAGGCAGCGGACAGAGCCCTCCTGCTCACCCTCAGTGCTGTCTGACATGTCTGTCACAGTGGACTGCTTCTGAAAAGTCCCCTACCATCTCTGTCTCTTTGTACTTATGCCCTACTGGAACCTCTCCCCCTTGAGTGTGGATTGAACCTAGTGATGTGCTTCTAAGAAACAAAATATGAAAAAATGATGGGATTGAATTTCTGAGATGAGGTTACACAAAGATCATGACCTCTGTCTTGCTAGCCTTCTCTTTGTCTCTGGTGGAGCCCTTGCTCTGGAGAGAAGTAGCATGCTATAAGTTATAAGTTGTCCCTTATGTTATAAGGGACAAAGGGTTTCCTAAAACTGAACATGAGAATTAGCCAGATCTGTCTAGATGTGTTGGTTACCAATTGCTGTGTAACAAACAACTCCCCGAACTTAGTAGTTTTAAATAGCAAACATTTACTATCTTGGGCTTACCTGTTGGCTCAGATGGTTAAGACTGCCTCTGCAACACAGCAGATGTGGGCTCAGTCCCTGGGGGAGGAAGATCCCCTGGAGAAGGAAATGGCAACCCACTCCAGGATTCTTGTCTGGAGAATCCGATGGACAGAGGAGCCTGGCGGGCTACAGTCCATGAGGTTGCAAAGAGTGGGACACGACTGAGCGACTTGCACTCACTCACTCATGTTATACGTAGCCCTGTGGAGAGGACCACAGAGAAAGGGACTAATGTCTCTGGTCAGCAGCCAGCAAGGAATGGAGGCTCTCAGTCCAATAGCCTGTGAAGAACTAACTCCTGCCAGCAGCCAAGGAGTCTGGAAGTCAACCCTTTCCCAGTCGAGCCTTCACAGGACCATAGCCCTAGCTGATACCGTGATTATAGCCTTGTGAGAGATACTGAGTCTGACAACCCATCTGTGCTGCACCCAGATTCCTGATCCACATAAACTGTGAGATTATGAATGTGTGTATGTGTGTTCAGTCACTCCAGCTGTGTGTGACTCTTTGAGACCCCTTGGATTATAGACCCCCAAACTCTTTCTCTGTCCATGGGATTCTCCAGGCAAGAATACTGGAGTGGGTTGCCATTTCCTACTCCAGGGATCTTCTTGAGCCAGGGACTGAACCCATATCTCTTGTGTCTCCTGCATTGCAGGTGGATTCTTTACCACTGAGCCACTGGGGAAGCTCAAGATAATAAATGTCTGCTGTTTACAGCTGCAAAGTTTGGGTGTTGTTTGTTACACAGTAATAGGTAACCAACACAGCTGGGCAGGTCTGGATAATTCTTGCATTCAATTTTAGGAAGCCCATTGTCCCTCAGAGGCAAGCATATTCTCCAGCGTAGCCAGTACTGGTCATAAAGATGATAGTTTGGTCCCCATCTATATTTTCCTTTCTGCCTCATTTCTCAGTTGTTACTTAGAAACCTGCACCGAGGAGAGGTGCGTTATTTATCACTTGTCAAACCCGCCTCTAAAAGCCTGAACATGAAGGCTCTCCATAGATGTCACTTGCCTTTAAGAATTGCTGTAGAGCTTCTCCGGTGGTCCAGTGGGTAAGAATCTGCCTTGCAACGCAGGGGACATGGGTTTGATTCCTGGTCCAGGAAGGTTCCGCATGCTGTTGGGCAACTAAGCCTGTGTGTCACAACCGCTGAGCCTGCAGTCTAGAGCTCAGAAACTGCAACCGCTGAAGCCCGCACACCTAGAAACTGTGCTGAAGCCACCGCAATGAGAAGCCTGAGCACTGCAGCCGGAGAATAGCCCCTGCTCACCGCAACTAGAGAAAGCCCTCACATAGTAACGAAGACCCAGTGCAGCCACAAATAAATAAATGAATAGGTAAATAAATAAAAGAATATTTAAAAAGAGAGAGAATTGCCATAGAGTTTTCTGCAAGTGAAGTGTAAAGTATTCAGCTTTGCCTGAGATAACACATTCCTAACGATATCAATAAAAATTGGCTTGCGTGACTCTTTGCAACCCCATGGACTGTAGCCAGTCGGTCTCCTCTCTCCATGGGATTTCCCAGGCAAGAATATGGGAGTGGGTTGCCATTTCCTCCTCCAGGGGATCTTCCCGACTCAGGGATGAAACTCACGTTTCCTGCATCTTCTGCATCAGCAGGCGGGTTCTTTACCACTCTGCCACCTGCTCCTGGACTTGACAGAATATTTGTACTTTGAAGTCCCTTCATTTCCAAACCCCATTCTTTGGCATGGCCTCTGTGTTGGCCTTGTCATCTGTGCTCATCAAGAGCCTTCCCACTGAAGCCTAAATCTTAAAGAGTAGAAATCTCAAGTTCATGGGAAGCCAGTTTAGGAGGCATCTGGGGGCTTAAGCAGCTGCTCAGCTTTGAGGTTGCTTCAGGAGGAGGATGGGCTTCTTTCTCCTGATCTTTGTGGCTCATGTTACCCGGGGGAGAAGCAGATGAAGAGACTGAAATTATCATCAAATAAAGACTTGCCAGAAAGTGTGAACAGTGACACAGACATTTAACATTTGGCTCCCTTTGCTTTTTCTCATTTGTTCTTTTTTCGGTTTAGTGAATTTAAATGAGTGTACACATAATCCCTTGTGGCTCAGACGGTAAAGAGTCGGCCTGCAAGGTGGGAGACTCAGGTTCGATCCCTGGGTCGGGAAGATCCCCTGGAGAAGTAAATGGCAACCCACTTTAGTAGTCTTGCCAGGAAAAATCCCATGGATGGAGGAGCCTAGTGGGCTACAGTCCATGGGGTCGCAAAGAGTTGGACACCACTGAGTGACTTCACTTTCACACATAATGCCAAAGCTTTGGCCACTCCTGGATATTTTAAAAGCATGGTCTAGGACTGGACATGGTGTGAATAACCTCTTGCTGAGTCCCAGATCCCTGGCAGACAGAGAATGGGCATGCTTGGGCCTCTCTGGAGGGGAAGAGGGAGAGATACGTGACCTGGCAGCTTGAGAAGGTTCAAATGTGCTGTCTCGATTTCTTCCCTTGTGTTCTATTTCAGATTCTGTTATTTTTTTAAAAAAATATTTAAAAACAGGAAAGCACCATTTGGATTTTATAAAATACAACAGATCAATTCCTACTTGTGGTTTTACCCTGGAGCCTGGCATGAGCAACAGTCCTAACAGATATTTTTCAAAAATCATTAGTCTCCCCAGAATTCATGCCAATGATGTTTGGATGCAATCCATTTTGTAAATCTAACACTCTCCCACCCCCAGTGGTCTCTGGCCTTTCTTCCTGCTCTCTACATCATGAATTAGGAAAACACACATGTGTTTGCCCACTGAAGATACATGAGTTGTTTCATGTTCATTGATTTCTGGGCAAACAGGACTATTTGAGTACAGAAGCACAGCTGATAAATTTCCTGCCCTTTAGGAAGGCCCTATGATATTTAATAACCCTCAATTTCTGTTCCCCACCTCAATTTCCTTTGTGCCTACCTTGGTGATAAACATACATTTTTTATATCTGCATTAGATTACCAAGAACAATCAAACGTTATAAATGATAATCATTTAAGAATTTTAGGGGCTTCCCAGGTAGTGCAGTGATAAAAAAATCTGCCAGCCACTGCAGGAGAAACAGGAGACTTGGGTTTAACTCCTGGGTTGGGCAGATCCCCGGGAGGAGCAACCCACTCTACTATTCTTGCCTGGAAAATCCCATGGACAGAGGAACCTGGTAGGGACTCCAGTCCATGGGGTCACCAAGAGTCGGATGTGACTGAGCATGCATGCACACTGGTGGTCCAGTGGTTAAGATTCTGCATTTCCACTGCAGGGGGTGTGGGTTTGATCCCTGGTTTGGGAATTAAGAACCCACACAATGTGTAGCCAAAAAAAAAAGAATTTTGTTTTATTTATTTAAAAAATTAATGCAATTTAAAAAGTTATTTTCTATGTACAATTACTATAAAATATTGGCTATATTCCCAGGGTCACACAATACGTCGCTAAGCCTGCCTTACACTCAATAGTTTGTACCTCCCACTCTTTCACCCTTACACTACCCCTCCCCTCTCCCTACTGATAACCACTCATTTGTTCTTTTTATGTGAGTCTGCTTCTTTTTGTTATATTCACTAAGTGGTTGTATTTATCAGATTTCACATATAAGTGATTCCATACAGTATTTGTCTTTCTCTGTCTGACTTATTTCACTTAGCAAAATCTCCTCGAAGTCCAACCATGTTGCTGCAAATGGGAAGATGTTATTCTTTTTTATGGTTGAGTAGTATTGCATTTTTTGGAGGAGGAAATGGCAACCCACTCCAGTGTTCTTGCCTAGAGAATCCTGTGGACGGAGGAGCCTGGTGGGCTACTGTCCATAGGCTCGCACAGAGTTGGACACGACTGAAGTAACTTAGCAGCAGCCGCGGCAGTATTGCGTTTTACACAAACACACACATGTGTGCGCTAAGTCACCTCAGTCATGTCTGACTCTTTGCTACGTTATGGACCATAGCCAGCCAGGCTCCTATGTCCATGTGATTCTCCAAGGCAACGATACAGGAGTGGGTTGCCATGCTCTTCTCCAGGGGATCTTCATATGCTTATATGTATATACCTCATGGCTTATTTTTTAATTTTTATTTTTTTTTAAATTATGAAAGTATAACACATTTACAGGAGACTTGGAAAACACAGAACAAGGTTACATATAGTTCCACTGTATATTATAATTCTTTTAAGTAGATAAGTTAAGATTTTTAGTTGGAGTTTCGATATACAACTCTCAAAAATTAGTAGAATGAATATACAGAGAAGTAAAAGGATATAGTAGATCTGAAAAGCACTGTGCACCAATTCAACGTAATTAAGATTTATACAATTTTCACACAACTGTAGGATACAAATTCTATTCAAGTTTCTATAGACTAAACCAGGAGACACCGGAACATATCCAGGGACATAAAACAAGGTGCAGAATTTTCATGGTATAAAGGTATTAAAACCAAACAGATTCTGTTCTGTTATCACTGAAGAATTATGTTACAAATCAATATCAAAAGATATTTGAAAATAAACCCACATATTTTCAAGTGCAATGTGACACTTACCAAGAGAGATCTTCGACTTAGCCATTGGAAGTCTCAATAAAGTTAGACTGAAAAAAAACAGAGGGTGATTGCAGAGAAGAAAGCATTTAAATGAGAAATTAGTGTAAAATGAGAGATTAGTTAATATTAAAGATACTTTGAGCAAAATACTATGTATTTGAATATTAAATGTCCACTTTTAAATGATGGGTGTATCTAAGAAGCCATAACAAGGAAAATTAGAATATATTTGTAATAGAATAAAAATGAAAAGAGAATTTACCAGAATTTGTGGCATGCAGCTGAAGCTGCTCAATACACTTTTTAATACAATGTCTCACAGCTTCTTTATCCATTCATCTGTTTATGGATACTTAGGTTGCTTCCATACCTTGGCAGTTATAAATAATGCTGCTACAAACATTGGGGTGCATGTATCTTTTTGAGTTAGTGTTTTTTTCAGATATATACCGAGGAGTATAATTGCTAGGTAATATGATAATTCTTTGGTCTTCCATGGTGGTTCAGACTGTAAAGAATCCGCCTGCAACACAGGAGACATGGGTTCAACCCCTGGGTGGGGAAGATACCCTAGAGAAGGAAATGGCAACCCACTCCAGTATTCTTGCCTGAGAAATCCCATGAACAGATGAGCCTGGTGGGCTAGAGTCCATAGGGTCACCAAGAGTCAGACACGACTAAGCAACTAGGCATGCAGGCAAAGGTAGTTCTATTTTTTGTTTTTCTCCCAGAAGCTCCATGCTCTTTTCCAGAGTTCGATTCAGTGACTCAGTCATGTCTGACTCTTTGCAACCCTGTGGCCTGCAGCACATTAGGCTTCCCTGTCCATCACCAACTCCTGGAGCTTGCTCAAACCCATGTCCATTGAGTTGGTGATGCCATCCACCCATCTCATCCTCTGTCGTCCCCTTCTCCTCCTGCCTTCAATATTTCCCAGCATCAGGGTCTTTTCCAATGAGTCAGCTCTTCACATCAGGTGGCCAAAGTATTGGAATTTCAGCTTCAACATCAGTCCTTCTAATGAATATTTAGGACTGATTTCCTTTAGGATGGGCTGGTTGGATCTCCTTGTAGTCCAAGGGACTCTCAAGAGTCTTCTCCAATACCACAGTTCAAAAGCATCAATTCTTTGGCACTCAGTTTTCTTTATAGTCCAACTCTCACATCCATACATGACCACTGGAAAAACCATAGCCTTGACTAGATGGATCTTTGTTGACAAAGTAATGTCTCTGCTTTTCAATATGCTGTCTAGGTTGATCATAACTTTCCTTCCAAGGAGTAAGCATCTTTTAATTTCATGGCTGCAATCACCATCTGCAGTGATTTTGGAGACCAGAAAAATAAAGTCAGCCACTGTTTCCCCATCTATTTGCATGAAGTGATGGGACTGGATGCCATGATCTTAGTTTTCTGAATGCTGAGCTTTAAGCCAACTTTTTCACTCTTTTCTTTCACTTTCATCAAGAAGCTCTTTAGTTCTTCTTCACTTTCTGCCATAAGAGTGGTGTCCTCTACATCTCTGAGGTTATTGATATTTCTCCCGGCAACCTTGATTACAGCTTATGCTTCCTCTAGCCCAGCATTTCTCATGATGTACTCTGCATATAAGTTAAATAAGCAGGATGACAATATACAGCCTTGATGTACTCCTTTCCTATTTGGAACCATCTGTTCTAACTGTTGTTAGAACATGTCCAGTTCTAACTGTTGCTTCCTGACCTGCATACAGGTTAGAGCCTGGCATTTGGAATGATGTACTCTGCAAATAATTTAAATAAGCAGGGTGACAGTATACAGCCCTGGTGTACTCCTTTCCCAATTTGGAACCAGTCCATTGTTCCATGTACGGTGTCAGGTTCTAACTGTTGCTTCTTGACCTGCATACAGATTTCTCAGGAGGCAGGTAAGGTGGTCTGGTATTCCCATCTCTTGAAAAATTTTCCTAAGATTGTTGCGATTGATGTAATCAAAGGCTTTGGCATAATGAATAAAGCAGAAGTAGATGTTTTTTTTGAACTCTCTAGCTTTTTCGATGATCCATTGGATGTTGGCAATTTGATCTCTGGTTCCTCTGCCTTTTCTAAATCCAGTTTGAGCATCTGGAATTTCATGGTTCATGTACTGTTGAAGGTTGGCTTGGAGAATTTTGAACATTACTTTGCTAGCATGCAAGATGAGTGCAGTTATGTGGTAGTTTGAACATTCTTTGGTATTGCCCTTTTTTGGGATTGTAATGAAAACTGACCTTTTCCAGTCCTGTGGCCACTGCTGAGTTTTCCAAATTTGCTGGCATAATGAGTGCAGCACTTTCACAACATCACTTTTTAGGATTTGAAATAGCTCAACTGGAATTCCATCACCTCCACCAGCTTTGTTTGTAGTGATGCTTCCAAAGGCCTTCTTGACTTTGAATTTCAGGATGTCTGGCTCTGGGTAAGTCATCATACCATAGCAGTTATCTGGGTCATGAAGTTGTTTTTTGTATAGTTCTTCTGTGTATTCTTGCCACCTCTTCTTGATATCTTCTGCTTCTGTTAGGTCCATACCATTTCTGTCTTTTATTATGCCCATCTTTGCATGAAATGTTCCCTTGGTGTCTCTTATTTTCTTGAAGAGATCGCTAGTCATTCCCATTCTATTCTTTTCCTCTATTTCTTTGCATTGATTACTGAGGAAGGTTTTTTTAATCTCTCCTTGCTATTCTTTGGATCTCTCCATTCAAATGGATATATCTTTCCTTTTCTCCTTTGCCTTTAGCTTCTCTTTTTTTCTCAGTTGTTTGTAAGGCTGAGATTTGTAATTTCCAGAGGGCTGCACCAATTCACATTTCCACCAATAATGTACATATGAAAGTGAACATGTGGCTCAGTCGTGTCTGACTCTTTGCTACCCCATGGACTATACAGTCAATGGAATTCTCTAGGCCAGAATACTGGAGTGAATAGCCTTTCTCTTCTCCAGGGAATCTTTGCAACCCAGTGATCAAACCTAAGTCTTCCACACTGCAGGCGGCTTTTATTTACCAGCTGAGCCACAAGGGAAGCCCAGCAATGTACATGGGTTCCCCCAAAAGATTTTTTTAGAAAACATTATGTAATTCTAATGTGTAGTTAATATGAGATATACCTACATAGTTAATTTGCAAAGATTCCTGTCATTTCACTAGGGCACTATATTAGTTTCCTATCTCTACTGAAACAAATGACCACAAATTTAGTGTTTAAAACAACACACATTTTTAATCATACAATTCTGGAGCTCAGAAGACTGGAGTGGGTCTCACTGGGTTAAAGTGAAAGGGTCAGTGGGGCTGGCTTTCTTCTGAACTCTCTAGGGGGAAATCTGTTTTATTGCCGTTCTCAACTTCTAGAGGCTGTGTGCATCCCCCTGATGATGGCCTTGCATCACTCCGATCTGTTTCCCTTATCACATCTCCTTTGCCTCTGACCCTTAAACCTCCTTCTTTCACTTTTTTTTTTTTGGTTATTTATCTATTTTATTTTTTATTTTATTTTATTTTTTTTTGCAATTTCTTTCTTTTTTTTAATTGTTTTTGCCATACATTGTCATGATATCACCATGGGTTTACATATGCTTCCCCTCCGGAACCCCCCTCCCTCCTCCCTCCCCCCCGGGAAATCTCGCTGCACCAGCCCCGAGCATCAATCCTGGGCTGGCGATTGATTAGACACATGACAATTAACTTGTTTCAATGCCCTTCTCCCATATCATCCCACCCTTACC
>ML664170.1:20924590-21105597 GCA_007570785.1 Antilocapra americana | reverse complement strand
GGGGAGAGAGTGTTCTCCCCGTCCTATTCCTCCGCCATCTTAGTTTCGCTCCCATGTTGGGTTCTTAAGGACCTTTTGTGATTACACTGGGTTCATTCAGGTAATCCAAGAAAATGTCCCCATCTCAAGGTCCTTGACTTGGTTACAACTGGGAAGTCTTTTTTGCCCTATAAATTAACTTTTTCACCGAACACCTCTCAGTGAAAAGGGGTCAATATTTTCTTTACCCAGGAACTTTCAGGAGAATACTTATTTCCATGCCGTGATAGAAAAGGATCCCAGACTGTCTCTGTCTGTTGGCATCAAGGCCAGGATGAAACAGAAGACTACAGTCTTTATCATCATTATTATTTTTAAAATTTTTACTTATTTATTTTTGGCTGTGCTGGGTCTTCGTTGCTGCGTTCGGGCTTTCTCTAGTTGCTCTGAGGGGGAGGAGTCTCTAGTTGCAGAGCCCGGATTTCTCATTGTAGTGGCTTCTCTGTTGGAAAATGGGCTCTTGAATGCAGGCTCAGCAGCTGTGGCTCACAGGCTTGGTCGCTCCAGGGCATGTGAAATTTTCCGGAGATTGAACCTATGTTCCCTGCTCTCGAAGGCAGACTTTTAACCGCTGGACCACCAGGGAAGCGCAGTCTTTAGCATTATTGCAATTGTTTAAAAAAGATACTAATTTTATTGCTATTCTGTTTTGAATTCCCAGGTAAAACTTTGGTAATTTAGCACTAACTGAGACCTTTTGCCCTGCGTTGGGAGGAATCACCCTGAATTCAATGAATAAAACATTTAGTAAAGAAGTTATTAATTTAGGAACCAATTGGCTCAGACTGCCTAAAATCCTACATGTATTTTTATTATTAAATAGTTGCAGAATATTTCAGATGGTTATATGTATACATACACATTACATATAAAACAAAGGCACATATAACATTCACACAAGTCCACACCAATCACTGGAAAGTTTATACAAAGGCATGACCTGACATGTTTTTGATTCTCAGGGCTGGTGCACCGGGATGACCCAGAGAGAGGGAATCGGGAGGGAAGTGGGAGGGGGGGTTCTGGAAGGGGAACACATGTATACCCATGGAAGATTCATGTCAATGTATGGCAAAACCAACACGATAATGTTAAGAAAAATAAATAAATAAAATCAGAAAAAAAAAGAAAAGAAAGTGAAAAAAATTTTTTTCTATTTATGGATTTTATTTAATTTCCTGACATATGGGAAGTGGAATAAAATGCTGAAGGTTATAGATCATGAAAGATAGCCATTTCACATGGTCCCCTGACCCAGAAATCTCCACTGATTCCTCGCTGCCCCCTTTAACTTTTCTTGTATTGTCTCTCCCTGGTCTTTCATAGGAACATCACCAAAACTCTTCTTAACACTTTTCCTTTAGCAGCCTTGGCGGTTTCCAGCATCCCTATCTTTTATTGTCTTACTTCCCTCTGCTAGGAGACCCTCCTCTTTTCTTATCCACTAACCTTAAATCTACCAACAAATCAAATTATTTTGACTTGCTGGCTGACGCCTGTAGCACCCAGGATGCACCCTACTCACTTGTAATCTTAAGCAAGCTCTTTTTATTTGTGGCAAGGCACAACTTTGAATTGCTAACTAAGATATTTATTTATTTTTTCCTAGTAATTGTTTGCCCCCTGTCCATTCCCTCCTTTTGAGACAGCTGCCAGGGCATTAAAATTTTACTAACTTGCCCAGAGGGTGAAACAACCAAACCAAGGAGTTCGTCTGCAATTTGGGGGTTTCAAAAACTTGGTCTTTGAATTTCACAAGGCAAGGATCAGAAAGACTCAGGGATCAGAAAGTCGGTTCCTAAGCCAGTGAACTGTAAACTGGTGTGTGTGTGTGTGTGTGTGTGTGTGTGTGTGTGCACGTGTGTGTACCCTTGGGGTTCACAGACTTTCCAAGGTAGTATGCAAGGACACGTGTGGCTTCAAGCAATCAGCTTCCAGCTTCTGAACGCCCTGCAGGCTCTTGTCAAACTGATCTGTCTGCACACATTCTTACCATCTGGAGGGTTTCATGTTTACTTTTCACACCTCCCTTTTCCTCCGTCTCCCTGCTTATTCACCCCTATTCTTGCTGTGATGGAAAAACTCCTGAGGGCCAAACCGAGGCATCCTGTGAAATATTGATGCTGAGAAAGCAAAGTGCTCTAATGACTGACAAAAACTTCCTTTCAATTCAGACAGTTTCTAACTCTTTATTTAAACTAAATTGCTCTAAAATTATCCTGAGACTTACCCAAGATTATTCATAATAATCTTTGATGATAGTCTACTATGTTATGTTATATTTAGGATGTAACTCTGGAAGAGTTTAAAGAATTGAAGGACATTGCTCTAACAAAATCTATTCAATTCCCAGCTACCTTTTTTTTTTTTTGACAAGTCCTCTCAGCGCTATTTATTAAAATAACGCTAATGCTGGCCTCTGTCTTATTCTAGCAACACAATAATATCCCTTCATGAAGAGATGAGCCAATTAGGAAAAACAAAACAATCCTGTCTATTTTATTAAAAGATACATCTCTGCTTAGCATTTGAATTGTTATATATTTATCAAAAACATATTTGCATTATTTTGTTTAATTATGTACTAAATGAGAAGTGTATATGAACTCCTCAGAAGAGAAGTTAAAAAAAGTCGAACTGTATGGTCACAGGAAATTTTTTAAAATGTCAGATTATGTACATTTTAAAGGGAATGATCATAAGTTTATTTAGCAGAATTATTTCAAGTATAATGTTATTATATTAGAATTAAGTTCTGTGGGGAAAATGTAATGGGAATAAGGCTTTAAGTAACATCATAAAACAAGAAACACATACATTTATATTTTTAAATGGACAATGGCAAGAATCAAATTCTTTTGGAATTTACATTCTTTCCATTGGGAGTACTGAAAAGAGTAGAATAGCAGTTTTACTTTGGACTTCCAATATTTACATTCACTGAAAGTCACATCTAGCAACCACTTAAACATTTGATAAAAATCATAAAGATAACTTAAAAATATGTTGTAGTGAGTATAAAGTCTTAAGATCATTTCATGGAAAAGATGAGCCAAAAGGATTGCAGACTAGATTCTAAGAATCATTAATAATGATTTAAAAACAAGGTTTCAAACGAGATTAATGACCTTTAAGTTTAGGGTGACAGAGGCCAGTGTTTTGAGGAGTGCAGGGACTCTGACAGTAGGTGGGATGTGGGGTCAGAGGATGATGGAATGCGTAGTGTCCAACCTGAGAACTGGCAGAACCTAAGTCCTCACTCTAGGCTGCATCCCTGATGAGTGGGTAAGAGGAGGAGAGTAGAGATGGCTGCAGAGGGGGAACACGTGGGGTTTATGAAGTTCCATTCATATGGCTCTTCCTCGCCTCCTTTCTGGGTCTGGAGCCCAGTTTCCCTCCAGCATTTACCTGTCTCATTGATGCATCTGTTTAGTTTACCACCCTTCCCTGTCTCACCTTCCCCACTGCCTCACTTGTGCTTCTTGAGATCACCTTCCAAACACTATCTGTGTGGGTCTGTGCCCAGTCCCTAAGTCATGTTTGACTCTCTGCAACTCCATGGACTGTGGCCTGCCAAGCTCCTCCATCCATGGGATTTCCCAGGCAAGAATACTGGAATATGTTGCCATTTCTTCCTGACCCAGGGATCAAACTCACATCTCCTGCACTGACAGGCGAATTCTTTACCACTGAACCATTTGGGGAGCCCCTAAACTACTTGTACCCAAGCTCTATTTCAGGATCTGCATTTGGGGGTACCCAAACCAAGATATGTGGTATAAGTTACTTTCTTAAATGAAATAAATTTTAAGTTCAACCCAATTCATCAAGCATTGATTGGGTGCATTCTAGGTTGTCTCTAGGGACACCCAAGAATTATTAATTAAGTAATTAGAAGGGGGTTGTTAGGAGTATCAGCCAGTTCTCCATACTGAGTGTACTTAAAGAGATTTGGGAAAAACTGACCCTGAAGAAATTAATCTGGAAAAGAGACGATATGTGTAATGAGAAATTCCTCATGGAAATGTAGAGAAAAAAAATGCAGAGGCGTAATAAAAGTTGAATATTTAGTGCACCTCTTTTGGAATAACCACAATTTTTTATTAAACAATTTTCTTCCTTATGAAATTTGCTGCTGCTCCCTCCTGGCGACCAGGAACCATAAAAGAACCCAAATATGGTGTCTGGTTTTAAAACAACAATTAAACTTTATTTGTAAGGGCAAATGAGAGTCATGTTCTATTACGGAGTGGATAGGAAATAAGCAAGATTTCCCCCTTCACTTCCATTATGGCTCGTATGAATGCTGGTAATGCCATTATGTAAACGTCTGGCTGAGGTTTGGAGTGCAGCCTTTATTATTTAGCAGTAAAGTTATAAAATGTCTAATTTGCATATTACAATTTTTTTTGCAGCCATGGTCTAAAGCTTATAAACAAGGCTTTATTTTTTAGAGTTTTTAAAACAGAGCCTCCTGGCAGTGAGAATATATACTTACTCTGCCTTTGGCCTTGAACTTTGATCAGGGACACAAGCTTATAACTCCAGTGGAGAAAACCAAAATTAGAGATAATAATAAGCATGTTAATAAATTTATGTTATTAACAGGTAGAGCCAGAGGACTTGGAGGGGTCCAGAGTTTCAAAATTCAGTTGGATAGTTCTTTTGTGATCTCAAGATGTACATGTGATCTCAAGTAGAAAAGATGGAGGTTTCTAGTGACCCTTAGTATCATCAATGAGGCACTGGTGTCAGTTTGTTTACTTTTTTGATGCACAGGGTTACTGAAGAAGTTCTTCCTTCACTGCAACACTGCAGTGTTTTAATAAGGAACAGACATGGGTCAGGAAAAAAAGAAACAGCACGGAAGGCAGTGCTGGTTGCTTATATCCATAGACTTGATGACCTGGAAAGAAGCTTTAGGATCATCTACTGTTTAAAAAAATCACTTTTTGGCTCTTACTAGGCACAGTGCTATACCTTATTCTATTGTTTTATCTGTCTTGTGAGGTGAGTTTGATTATCTCCATCTTCTTTTTTAAAAATATATTTCATATTGAACTACAGCTGATTTTTATTTTCTTGGGCTCCAAAATCACTGTGGATGGTGACTGCAGCCATGAAATTAAAAGATACCTTCTCCTTGGAAGGAAAGCTATGACAAACTTTCATTGTTCAGTCGCTCAGTTGTGTCCAACTCTGCAACCCCATGGCCTGCAGCATGCCAGCCTTCTCTGTCCTTCACTAATTCCCAGAGCTTGCTCAAATTCATGTCCATTGAGTCAGTGACGCCATCCAACCATCTCATCCTCTGTCGTCCCCTTCTCTTCCCACCTTCAATCTTTCCCAGCATCAGGGTCTTTTCCAGTGAGTCAACTCTTCCCATCAGGTGGCCAAAGTATTGGAGTTTCAGCTTCAACATCAGTCCTTCCAATGAATATTCAGGGCTGATCTCCTTTAGGATGGACTGGTTTGATCTCCTTGCTGTCCAAGGGACTCCCAAGAGTCTTCTCCTGCACCACAGTTCGAAGGCATCAGTTCTTCAGTGCTCAGCCTTCTCTTTGGTCCAGCTCTCACATCTGCACATGATTACTGGAAAAACCATAGCTTTGACTATATGGACCTTTGTCAGCTAAGTAGTGTGTCTGCTTTTTAATATGATGTCTTGGTTTGTTATAACTTTCCATCCAAGGAGCAAGTGTCTTTTAATAACTCATTGCATAGGCAAACCCAGGAATAATAGGGATTATTATTATAATAATAACTGGGCAGTTGGGAAGCTACAAGGTTCTTGCAAACCTCATTACCTGGATGATGGCTCAGGCATGGTGAACTGCCCCTTCTGGGGAATGAAGCAGCTAAGTTGGGGGGAGGTGCCCTGGGGCTTGGGTGGGCAGAGTCAACTCCAAGCAAAGAGAGACGGAGAATGAACAGGGTTGCTGTACCTTGGGGAAAGGTAAAAGAAGAGAAACTCCAAACCTAGTGATGCTCGAGGGCAAAGTGGGGGCAAGATTGGGAGGTAAAGTCAACTGAGGAGGAGCCCATAAGAGGAAGTGAGATGAAAAGGCCAGGAGTCTTGGGTGAATAGGGATGGGGTGCCCAGAACTGCCTTTTTTGGGGGGAACCAGCTGTGTGTGGCAGAAGCAGATTCCTCTGGGAAGAAGGCACAGGGCTGTGGCTGGGGACAGTTCCCTTGCTCACTCCTAAGCTTACTATACACAGTCATTGACAGATTATGTAAGAATTGTTGGTATTTCCACGTGCTTTTTTGTCTCATCTTTAATTGAGATGACCTGATTTTCATAGTTCACTGGGCCCTCACACTTTGTTTCTTTAAACCATCTTTTGCTTGAAGCAAACAAAATATAAGTCTACATTCTAAGAGATTCTGCTTTTATCAAGAAAATAGCAGCGTATTAAAATATGTGGTAATTCTGTTATTATACATGTTTATCCATTACATGAAGTCTCTTTTGGGTAAATCTTCTCTAATAATTTATTTTCTTTTTTAAGATAAACATTGTGTTTAGCCTCTCATGTATTATCAATTCCATGTCACAGTAGACATTCTTTAACTATGTTTGTTCTTTTAACTAGGAACATTATCTGGTTTCATTGTTTCCAAACTGGAACTGATTTTCCTAGTCTGTATTCTACATACAATTCAGTCTCATCTCATCATCTCTTCCTGCCCTTATTCCAAAACACTCTCCACCCCTAGCTGTCCAGGAAAATACATTTTGAACAAAATTGACAAGCCCTAGTGGGTGTATTTTCCTACATTAATGTGGCTTTGCAAAAGTTAGGGCATCACGTAGGCAAAGAGCAGGAAAAATATATGTGGAATGATATAATATGGTACAATGGAAGGCCAAATAGCCAAGCTGGAAATGATGCTAAGGAATGAATCAATTAAAGTCTGGATACAATGAAATATAGAAAAATTCAAACATCATGTAGAAGAAATTTTTGTTGAAGAGGTATCAGGATAGTGATATAACAGAAAATTCTGAGAAATAGAAAAAGGGTTTTATAACTCTTAATACAGACACAACTTAGTAAATGTTGCCTACTACTCATAAATTGAAAATAGCTGATTTACAGTGTTGTATTAGTTTCGAGTGTTCAGCTAAGTGGTTCAGTTATACAAATATACTTAACCCTTACGTATATATGGGCTTCCCTGGTGGCTCAGATGGTAAATAATCTGCCTGTAACATGAGAGACCCAAGTCTGGTCCCAGTTTAGAAAGATTCCCTGGAGAAGGAAATGGCTACCCATTCTAGTATTTTAGCCTGGAGAATTCCATGGACAGAGGAGTTTGGTGAACTATAGTCCATGGGGTTGCAAAGAGTCAGATATGATTGAACTATCACTTGCACTTTTTTCACTTTTTATATGTGTTTTTGTGTATTTACATATATGTATATATATTCTTTATTTTCTCCCCTTATAGATTATTGCAAAATGTTGCATATAATTCTCTGTGCTATACAGTAGATTCTTATTGGTTATCCATTTTATATACAGTAGTGTGCATACATGGAGAAGGAAATGACAACCCACTCCAGCATTCTTGCCTGGAAGATCCCATGGACAGAGGAGCCTGGTGGGCTACAGTCCATGGGGTTGCAAAGAGTTAAACATGACTTTGCGACTAAACAGCAAACAGTGTGAGTATGTTAATCTCAGAGTACCTCCCCCTTTCCTGTTTGGGAACCATATGTTTGCTTTCTATGTCTGTGGGCCTATTCTGTTTTGTTATAGGTTCATTTGTATAATTTTTTTAATATTCCATATAAATAGTTATCTACTCTTGCAAGATAGGGTAGTGGCCAGAAGTGTCAGCTCAAGTCAGACAGACTTGAGAATAAATTTTAGGTCCATCATTACTGACTGAACAAGCTTTTTAAATCTCTCAGCACTTTAGTTTTCTTAGCTATACGTGGGCATAAATAGATAACATCTGACATGATTAAGGAGATGATTAATGAGGTTAACTTAGAATAATTTCTTTAAACACATATTTCTTAAGCCTTTGCTATGTTCCATCTTCACAGACCTTATGGTCAAGAGAGAAAGGTAGATAATCAAATGGGCCCACAGGTAAGTGATGGCAAATGCAGAAGGAAGGAAACAATGTTAGGGGAGCAACAGACAGAGAAATCTGGCTTTGTCTGGAGGCCAGGGACAGTTTCCTGAGAGAGTGGTGCTGGGCTGAGAGGTGGAGAAGAAATGGGAATTCAATAGGGAAAAATGAAGGGGTGGGTGGGATGTTGTTATTTAGTCACTAAGCCATGTACGACTCTGTGACACCCTGCACTGTAGTCTGCCAGGCTCCTCTGTCCATGGATTCTCCAAACTAAAACACTGGAGTAGGTTGCCATTTCCTTCTCCAGGGGATCTTCCCGACCCAGGGATCGAACCTGGGTGTCAAATGTATATATCAACAATAATTTAAAGTTTATTCCAGATCTAATGCAGGTTAATCTGACTTTAAGGTAGCATCACATGGCAATTTTCTGAGTTCATTCTGGTGATTTCTGTTGCATTTCTCTCTGTTTTGTGAATCTGTGTGATCTCTGGCACTAGGGGGCAAACTGGGTTTGGATTATAGCCCAGTGAAGGAATGACTATAAGAACTTCAGAAATAGTTAAAGCAGATCACCGTGATCTTAGACCAGCAAGAGAGATGCTGCCATTATTGTCAATATTTGGAGGATACATTCTGACTGTAAATGCAGCCTTATGTGGTTTGAAGGGGCAGTCTGCAGAAGATGAACTGTCGACAAGAATACACCACCTTGATATGGGCCATCATTAGGTCCATAGCTATAACCTGACAATGACATGTACCATCTTCAATGGGACCTGATGTATCAATACATGTAAAACCCCCAGTGTGCTTGGGATCAGGGGCTTTTCTGGGGCATTAAACGGCGGCCAGTGTGGCTTGATGGCATTGAGAGAGGTGAGCCTGAATAGGTGTGCAGAGACCACATCAAGCTGGGCCTTTATCCTCAGGACAGCGAGGAGCCAGCGCAGGACTGTACACTGGGGAGGGACGTGACGGCTGAGAAGAGACTGAAGGTGGGAGAGGGTGAATGTTCCCTTTTGCTTTCATCACAGTGAGAACTGATTGATGGTGGCTCAACTGAATGGTGACACCGACAACGGAGAAAAATGGGGAGATCCGGGAGTTATCTGGGAGGTAAAACTGACGCAACGTGGATGGACTGAGTGTGGCCACTGCAGAAGGGGACCCTGTTAAGGATAGCCTTGGTTTCCCGGTTGAAAACTGCACAGGTGATGGTGCCATTCATTGCAATGCCTAACATCAGAAAAGTACCAACTTTATAGAGTAACTTATGCTCATTACATGCAGATATATCTCAAAATCTGGTATACATTTTGCTTACCAACTTACTTCTATTCGTGGAAGAGTGCTAAGATTCATATGCATATTTCTCTGCCAATACACATGCACAAAATAATAGGTGCGCTACAACTGGTCTGTACTAGTGCGGGTGGCATTATAGCATCTGCCTGCCACTGCAGGAGACACAGGGAGCAATGCTTCAGTCCCTGCATTGGGAAGATCCCCTGGAGAAGGAAATGACAACTCACTCCAGTATTCTTGCCTGGGAAATCCCATGGACAGAGGAGACTGGCAGGCAATAGTCCACGGGGTTGCAAAGAGGTGGACACAACTGAGTGTGCACACACACACACACACCTAAGCTTAAGAAATTCAAAAATTTTATACTGTTTATGTTATTATACTTCTGACAATCTGTCATATGCTCTGCTCTTTGGTGTCTTTTTTCATTTTTATTTTTGGCTGCACTGGGTCTTTGTGGCTTTGCATGGACTTTCTCTAGTTGTGGCAAGCGGGGGCTACTCTTCATTGCAGGGCACAGTCTTCTTATTGCAGTGGTTTCTCTTGTGGGGGACCACAGGCTCTAGGCGTGTGGGCTTCAGTAGTTGTGGTTCATAGGCTCAGTAGTTTTGGCTCTTAGGCTTAGAATCTTCCCTGACCAGGGACTGAGCCTGTGTCCCCTGCATTGGTAGGCAGATTTTTATCCACTCTGCCTCCAGGAATGTCCCTGCTCACATGTTTTTAGACAACTGTAATGTTGTAATGTTCCCTGATCACTTATTTTCTCCCCAGCGAGGGAAGTTTATGTTTTGAGGACTTAGCATCATATTCATGGCTCTGAACTGCTTTCCTGCTTCATCTTCATCATTTTCCTTTTCACCTGGAGTGTATTACAATTTTCTTTTTGTTTGCTTTTATCCTATTGTTCTTTCTGCTTTAAGTGTCCTTTAAGCACTTCTGCCCCAACTGAACTAGTATTCGTGCTTCGAGGCCTCTTTGAGATGTTACCTTCCTTCTGAAGTTTTTCTGGATCCTTGTTGTAGTATTTCTTATCTATTTCATTCTGGTGTGAGTTTATCTCATAGAATGTATGTATCTTTGAAAGTGCTAGTCGCTCAGTCATGTCCGAGTCTTTGCAACCCTATGGACTGTGTAGCCTGCCAGGATCCTCTGTCCAGGGGATGTTTCAGGCAAGAACACTGGAGTGGGTAGCCATTCCCTTCTCCAGGGGATCTTCCTGACCCAGGGATCGAATCTGGGTCTCCTGCATTGCAGGCAGATTCTTTACTGTCTGAGCCACCAGGGAAGATCCATAGGCAGGCTTGCATTAAAGTGAAGCTGTTCCCATCAATCTCCTCCTTTAAGTCAATAGTTTATAAAATATTTTGATGATTCTTTCTGACTTAAGTTGGGATCTCTCAGAAGCAGATCTTGAGATGAGGCTCTGAGTACAAGTTACCTCTTTTTGGAGGAGATCCCAGGAAATACCTTTCAGGGAGTGGGGAAATGGAGACAGGGAAGGGAAGGAAACTGGTGGGAGGTATGTTACTGAACAGGTCACCCTGAAGGCACCCAGGGCTCCTTCCCCCTGTGGCCTCCTACAAGCTGTGTAGAACATGACTCAGGGCTGGTGCACCCGAAGGCAAGGATGCTGGAGAGATTGTTGTCTAATGTCAGTTAACCAGGGCTGCTTGAGAGCTGCTGAAAGGGGCCAGGGCTTCTTCCCTGGCCTGCTCTGCTCTGGGACAAAAACACCCCAGCAGCCAAGGGGCACCTCATGCAGAAGGTGCAGATATTTGCAGTTGGTGAATAGGGACAAGTGAGTGCTGAAGGCACTGATGATGTCTGCATTGCTGTCTGTTTGTACATGGAATATTTTCTTACTTTAGATCATATACAGCAGGGAAAGCTTCTCCCCTTTCTGAAACAATTACAAGGAAGTTTATCTGAGGAGCAAAAGAATGTATTACCAGAAGGGAGTTGTGTTAGGAACCTTTTATTTTTTTTAAATTAAATGTAGCTTGAGTTTTTAGCTAATATATTTTAATGGTGAACATATTGAGAATTAGAGTCTAGAGTTTATAATGGCTATAGAAGGAAAGTAGAAAGTAACAAGCCTCTGGAGTCTGACTCTTTTTAGTGTTTAAGTGTCCCCAGGCTAGGGAAGGGGCTATAAAACCTTATCATGAGATATGGGAAGCATTAACCACATAGCTTAAAAAAAGAGAATTTTGTCATGGACAAGGTAACATGAAACCTGTTTAATGAAGAACTTGAAAGTTGGATATGGCTTTAGTCTTTAGTCTAGAAGTGTGTTATCTGAAGTCTTAAAAAAGTAGCAAATGTATTTTATGGGGAACATACTCATGGAAGCAAACTGATTTGATTCTTCCCAGCAGGAACAAGAAAATTGGTTTTCATTCCACATTTCCATATGTTTATAGCACTCACTGTCTTCTGATTCTTATTTATTGTGTATTCTCTTCATTTCTACTCTTATTCTTCTTCCCTGGTGTGTGTGTGTGCGGGATGTGTGTGTGTGTGTGTGTGTGCAGGGTGTGTGTGTGTGTACGCGGTGTGTGTGTGTGCCCAGTCATGTCTGTGTGTTCAGTTGTGTCTGATTTTTTGCTACCCTGTGAACTGTAGCCTATCAGGATCTTCTGTCCAAGGGATTTCTCAGGCAGCAATACTGGGGTGAGTTGCCATTTCCTCCTCCAGGGGATCTTCCTGACCCAGGGAACAACCAGGGAACAAACCCATGTCTCCTGCGTGTCTCCTACATTGGCAAGTAGATTCTTTACCATTGAGCCACCTGGGAAACCCCATCCTTCTCTGGTACTGACTGCTTCTTAAGGTGACTTTGGGATTTGTAGAATGCATTAATTTTTTCAAGAAATGGATCAGTAGAGAATTGCAGTCACAGTGTCTGGGTTATGAAGTATTTAGGTGATTTGTTATCCGCACATAGGGAGAAAATGTATGTAGATTATCTTATTTGTTTATATGGTTCCTATCACAGATAATGTTTTAAAAGCAAAGGGAGGTTAAAGCCTTGTGTTACTTGAAATTACTTTTAAGAAACAGAATAGATCACTCACTGGCTGGTTTTTCTGTTTCCAAATCATATTACCAGCAGAATGCCAATCTGGTCCAGCAGTTTAGTTTATTATTATTATGCAAAGTCCAAGTGAGTGAAATTTTAACCTCTGTTTCTAACCACTTCGTTGGTTTTATCTATAATTAACTTACTGAAAGGCATCTGATGACAGATTCTTCCTTGTGCTCCAATTATCTAACTTATGAGGCCCTCCAAAGAGTTTAATTTATCCACTTTATACCAAAAAGTGTCATGTGGTAGAGCAGGAATATTAACTAAGAATTCTAGTTGTTTAATAAGGAATCCCAAATGGCATCATTGATGAGCCCACAGGGAGAATGTTTGTAAAATATGGTTGGTTATGTCTGGAGCATACTGTGGTCAAAAGAACACAGTACTGAAACCAAAATTTGCTTCAGAGTAACTTAAATCCCTTACATCTCTTGAAACCAATGCTTTTAAAAATTCCTCTTCCTATCCCTCTCCATCTATGATGTGTCAGTTTAATTTTTCAAATATCCTTCACCTGGTAAAACTTTTCCCCTAGTCCCAGCCCTCCAATTTTCAATGCTTTTCTCTCCTGTCATTCACTTGATTCAGTCTAAAAAAGCCCTAAAGAATCAGTCTAGCAAGTGAGAGCTCCATAGAGGGCTGAAAAGAGGGAGACAGACTAGGTAAAGCTAGATCCCCTTTTTTTGGGTCGTGAACTGCTCATAGTATTCCAGGTGTATGATACAGTTTTGTATGAAGAATGACATACATACTTGCATTATTTACTTTTAGTATCCTTTTTGTTTGTTTGTTTTTGACAATTCCAGAATTGCTTTTGTTGTCAAAGCTTCTCAAAGGACTATTATCTTTATTTTTATCAGTTATATCAAATTTATTCTGTAACTTTTCTCTGTTTTGTAAATTTTTTTTCAGATTTACTGAGATACAATCAATGTACAATGAACTGCTCATAGTGTGTACAATTTGATGGGTTTGATGTATGCATATACCCATGATACCATCACCAAAATCAAGATAATAAGCATACTCATCACTTCCAAAAGTTTCCATGTATTCCCTTTACTTTCTGGGTGGGTGGGTAAGACCACACCATGAAAATCAGATTATGTTACATCCTATCCCCTGTGGCGTCCCACTGCACTTAGAATAAAATTGAAAGCCCATAACCCAGACTTATGTGTCTGCAATTGTTCAAAGGACCAGTATCTTCAAAAAGCACTTAATTTGTCTTGGTCATAACCAATTTTGAGACTATCGTAACTATCTTTCTGGAAATATGGTTTAAACTAATTGCTGCTCCCAACCAATCTTCACTCCCATAAACTATTACTTGCTACTTTTCTCCAGACTCTGGAGGTTATAAATTTGGGTATTATAATGAAACAAGATGATAGAAATCCCAAGATTAATTATACTCATAGATTATATAAGAAGAATAACATAATTGGTGGAAGAAGGCACTCTCCAAGAGGGAGACGAAAGCATTTGTAGTAGGTCAAAAAAAACCAGTGGAAGTCTGTTGCTAAGTTGTGTCCAGCTCTTTGCAATCCTGTGGATTGTGGCCCAAGAAGCTCCTCTGTCCATGTGATTTCCCAGGCAAGAATACTGGAGTGGGTTGCCGTTTCCTTCTCCAAGGGGATCTTCCTGACTCAGAGACTGAACCTGGGTCTCTTGCATTACAGAAAGATTCTTTACTGTATGAGCCACCAGGGAAACCCATTTATAGTAGGAGGAATCAATAAAAGTAAAATTTGATTTTCAAGAAATGATATTTAACTTCATATATAGTTTCATATTACTTGGTAGAGCCTTTTATTGGGAAGAGAAAATTGACTTACTATAAGAAGCAAACTTTAATTACAAGGAGTGGTTCTCCTTCAATCAGTCCTGACTTATTTTGACTTAGGAGGAGTCACATAATGAAAGGTTTAGCTTGCTTATCAAGCCAGTGCAGCTAATAGACTATAGAAGTGTGATTTAAAGGGTGATCTGGAAACTCCAGGAGTTCCATAGAGAAATTCAGAGGGTCTGGGAGGTTAAAAATATTTTCATAATAATACTGAGACATCATTTACTTTTTTTTGGTTTGCATTCTCTCAAGAGTGTACTGCATATGCAAAGTTCATTGCAACTAACCTTTGAAAAATACACTTGTTGAGTTTTGGTGTAGTATCAAAGTGCAGTATCCACAATTATCTGAAAAGGATACTAAAATAGTTCTCTTTTTCAATTACATCTCTGTGTGAGGCTGAATTTTCTTTGCATATTTTAACCAGAATGACAGATTGCAGCAAATTGAATACAGCAGCATTTAATGGGTTATTATTTTGAAATGAATTGGTAAATATTAAAAATTCCCAACTTAAATTTCTAATATAAGAAATATCAGTTGTTACAACTCATGTAAACAAGAAGTCTTTGAGATTCTCAATAATTTTTGAGAGTGTAAAGGAATGCTGAAGCCAAAAATGTTTGAGAAGTATTGGACTTTGTAGGATCCAGATGTCATGTCCACATTCTTGTCCACACATCCAGATGTCATGTCCACATTCTAAGGCTCTTTTTATATTTCCTTCACTCACCAGGATATTTAGATTTATTTTAGAGCCTAGATTAATTTCCTCTTGTCTTATAGCTCCAAGGTAGAATAGGGAGCATATAAAAGCAAGAAAATACAGTAGTAATAGTATAGACAATGAGTAAGGTCAATTTTGTTTTTTGTGGTTCACAGTAAGTATCAAAAATCCAGTATTTAGCCTTCAAATACTACTTTTATAAACTAGGCTACTTATCTTAAAATTTTAAGGCTTTCTTTTTCTGTGGTGGTGAAGGCCATGAAAATAAAAAATAGTGTGATGTCTGGGAAAATCATCTAATTTTTAAAAAGTTTTAGAAAATTCTGAAGTTTCAAAGATGGATACAAGGCTTCAACATTTTAAAGAAAATTTAGTAATGTAAGAAATAAAAGTTGATGAAACTAGCTAAGATTTTCTGCTTCCAGGATGAGTAAAGTTGACACCATTGGAGCTACCTAATATCCACATCTCACATGCATCTCTCTTCAAGTGACGAGTGCAATAAAACATGAGTAGCACACGATTGACAACTAGTGAGGACCAGAAATTTCTTAGAAGATACAGCCAGATGCTATAGAATCTTTAGTTGTTTTCCAAGTGACAACCAAACATTGCAGAACAGATGAAATATTATTGTGGTTGCCACTGGCTGCTTTTGATTGCTCTAAGATATACACCAAAGAACTCTTCTGTGTGAAAATAGATAGGATTTAGAGACAGATTTGAGATTTCCTATGAAACGTTACATAACTACAATACTTTGGCCATCTGATGCAAAGAGCCAACTCATTGGAAAAGATCCTAATGCTGGGAGAGATTGAAAGCAGGAGGAGAAGGGAATGACAGAAGATGAGATGGTTGGATGGCATCACTGACTCAATGGACATGAGTTTGAACAAACTCAAGGAGATGGTGAAGGACAGGGAAGCCTGGCATGCTGCAATCCACAGGGTCGCAAAGAGTCAGTCTCAACTTAGCAACTGAACAACAACAATTGTGAAAAGTTAGATCTACTGCTAAGTGAAATGATTAACCTATGACTTTACCTGTAGGGAATGAAGTGTTGTTAACTAGTGCAGTAAGCAGAATAATAGCCTCCCCAATACATTTCTGTTCTAGTCTCCAGTACCTGTTAATATGTTACCTTACCTGACAACAAACAAATGAAACAAAAAAGAAAAAAACTTTGTAGATCTGATTATTAAGGATTTTGAGATGGGGAACTTATCATGGGCTATCCAAGTGGGCCCAAGTTAATGTTTTTACAAAATTATTTAGTTAATTTCTGTTTCTATCCATTTTTTGCTAGTGAAGTATATTAGTATATTTACAATTAATAAGATGTTAAGCATCTTCCTGCTAATGCAGGGGACATGGGTTTGATCCCTGGTTCAGGAAGATTCCACATGCCATGGAACAACTAAGCCCGTGCACCACAACTACTCAGCCTGAGCATCCAGAGCCCATGCTCTGCAACAAGAGAAGCCCCCACAATAACAAGCCCATGCACCACAACAAAGGTAGCCTCCACTTGCCACAGCTTAGAGAAAGCCTCTGCGCAGCAACCAAGACCCAGTGCAGCCAAAAATATATAAATACATAAAATAAAAAATAAAGCTATTATATAATGTTGACTATATTCCCTGTGCTATACAATATACTTTGTAGATTATTTATTTTACATATAGCAATTTGTAGTTCTTAATACTATGTCTCTATCTGGCTTTTCCTTCTTCCCAGTCCATAGTGGTAATCATTAGTTTGTTCTCTCTGTCTGCAAGTCTATTTCTGTTGTTTTACATTCATTCATTGTTTTATTTTTTTGATTCTACATGTAAGTGATAGTGTGCAGTATTTGTTTTTCTCTATCTGACTTAATCTACTAAGCATAATACCATAATACTAAGATCTGTCCATATTCGTGCAAAGGGAAAATTTCATTCTATTTTATGGCTGACTCGTATTTCATTATATAATATTGCTATGAATACTGGGATGCATGTATCTTTCAAAGTAGAGCTTTTGTTATCTTCAGAGATACACTCAGGAGCTGGATAATATGGTAGCTTTTTTTTTTTTTTACATTTTTTAAAGGGACTTTGATACTGTTTTCCATAGTGGCTGCACTAACACAGGTTTTTAAAAGTAGAAAATCTCTCTTGACTCTGGTCAGAGCAAGGAAGATGTGGCTGCAGAATAATGGTTAGAGACTGGTATTGCTGACTTTCAAGATGCAGGAAAAGGCCACGAATGGTGGAATATGGGTGGCCTCCAGGAGCTGGAAAAGGCAAAGAGTGGATTTATCCCCACCGCCTCCAGAAAGAAATGCAGACGGGCAGACATCTTGATTTTGTCCTCCTGAGAACTTGATTGGAACTCGAATCTAAGAAATGCTAGATTTGTGTTGCATTAAACCTACCTTTATGGCGGTTTTTACAGTAGAAAAGAAACATAGCTAGTTTGAAATGGATAACCCAACTCCTAGCTCGTTGTTTTCTCTTTAAGTGCTCTATCGTCTGGGCATAATATTCCATCTACATCCACATTCAGATCAGATAGGAAGTCAATGCGGCATGTGTTGCTTTTCTATTTCTTTCATGAATGCCTTTTCGGAACCTTATTGGGGAGAGTGATGTGGAAAGTCAGACTTATGTGGAAATCATTCTAAAATCTTGCCTTTTCTTTTGGTGAGAAAAAAGAAGAGTCTTAAAAATTACTTAAAGCCAATAAACAATTTATGGTAGTGATTTAAGATTGTGAGATATATAAATTTTAGATTATAAAAAACAGAGTTACCATATGATCCAGCAATCCCACTCTTGGGCATTTAACAAGAAAAGATGAATACTCTAATTTGAAAAGGTACACGCACCCCATGTTCTTTGCAGCACTATTCACAATGGCTAAGACATGGAAGCAACTTAAATGTCCATCGGCAGATGAGTGGGTAAAGAAGATGTGGCACACACACACACACACACACACACACACACACACACACACACACACACACAATGGAATGTTGCTTAGCCATGAAAAGAATGAAATAATGCCATTTGCAGTGACACAGATGGACCTGGAGATTGTCACACTAAGTGAAGCAAGTCAGACAAAGAAAAATATTAGATATCACTAGTATGTGAAATCTAAAAAGATGTAAATGAACTTATTTACAAAACAGAAATAGACTCACAGACTTAGAAACCAAAGACTTATGGTTACCAAAGGGAAAAGAGGAGGGATAAATTAGGAGTTTGGGACTAACAGATACACACTAATATATAGATATAGATATAGATATAATAGATAAACAACAAGGATCTACCGTATAGCACAGGAAACTGTATTCAATATCTAGTAATAACCTACAGGGGAAAAGAATCTGAAAAAGAATATAGTACATATATAACTGAATCACTTTGCTGTACACCTGAAACTAGCAAAACATTGTAAATCAACTATAGTTTAACAAAAATAGTTTAAAGAGGAGAAGAGATCTAAAGAAATGCTAAAAAGTATTCATTAATTTTAAATCTTTGGCCCAACAGTAGGACGGTGGTAGAGAAAAAGTTAAGGTGGGACAAGGGAAAAGAAAAGAAACAGCAATTTCCTACTAAGCTGCTTGGAGAGAGAAGAGCTGTTTCTTTTTCTTCACTGTCACACAATTCTGTTGACTTCAGGCCAAAGATGCCTAGGGGAAGACCAGAACATACAAATTGTAGGTAGCAGCAGTGAAAAGCGAATAAGACACTGACTCTGAATATAAACTTAGAAGTGCCAGTGCAGTTTGAAGCCAACCAAGAAGCTTGCCAAGATATGAGAACATCACTGCTTACTGCCTTTACATGTTCCACCTGGTTTGGGGACTGAGGCAATGTTTACATTTAGCATTTTTATTTTCAGACTTTGTACACTTTGCCATTGATTTTTATTTAAAGTCAATCACTTAGCTGACTCATTGGAAAAGACCCTGATGCTGGGAAAGATTGAGGGCAGGAGAAGGGGGCAACAGAGGATGAAGTGGTTGAATGGTATCACCGACTCGATGGACATGAGTCTGAGCAAACTCAGGGAGATGGTGAAGGACAGGGAAGCCTGGTGTGCTGCAGTCCATGGGGTTGCAAAGAGTTGGACACGACTGAATAAATGAGCAACAACAAATCATTTATTTTAAATGAATGGAATTAAATTACTTAAGGGTAAGTAATTAACTTAGAGCCAAGAGTTTTCCTAGGAGATTACAGCTAGAAGTCAAAGGGGAATTAGGTTTATCTGAATGAAGTCAATTGTTTACACCACCTTTCTCCACTGTGTCCATTCAAAACCTACCTGCATTTCATAATCATAGTGAGAAGAAATGATTGTTTGCCCAAAGCTCCCAGAACATGCGGAACATTCCAGTGAAAGGAATATATAACATGTGGTAAAATTGCTGAGCAAGGAGTTTACAGCTATTTCCTTAATCAGTTGTGTCTACTGCATAGCACAGGGAACTCTGCTCAATATTACGTAGCAACCTAAATGGGAAAATAATTAAAAAAAAGATACATATGTGTGTATGTATATATATATATATATATATATATATATATATATATATATATATATATATATCACTGAATCATTTTGCAGTATACCTGAAACTATCACAGCATTTCTAATCAACTATACTCCAATATGAAATAAAAAGTTAAGAAAAAGTCACCACATGGTGTCCCAGATGCAATATAAATTTCTTTCAGGAGACATGGAAAGCAAACCTTTAAGAAGGTATGCATTGTATTTGAATTCTCAGGGCACTTAGAAACTGCCTCTTGAGTATAAGAGGTTTAGTTGCAAGAGGGATGAATTTGGAAGGCTGACAAAGATCCAGAATGGGCAGGAAAAGAATTTCAATGGGATCTGAATCATACTCCCCAAGTAGGTTTAGCTCATAGAAAGTCATCATTTTAGCCCCATTCTGGCTTTCTTCTACTTGTCTAGGAAGATTCCATTAGCTTAATTTCCAAGGCAGGGGAAGCTTCCATGAACTCAATCCTCCAGCTGATGTTTGCACCCAGAAGGTTCTTTTTCTTCTGTTCCTTAAAGTCCCAAATAATACTTTGGCAGTATTTAGCTGTAAGGTGGCATCGGCAGACACTGTTTCATAGGTTCATGATGTCAATTACCACTAGCCATTTGAAAAGACCCCAGTGCTGAGAAAGATTGAAGGCAGGAGGAGAAGGGAACAACAGAGGATGAGATGGTTGGATGGTATCACGGACTCAATGGACATGAGTTTGAGTAAACTCCGGGATCTGGCAATGGACAGGGAGGCCTGGCATGCTGCAGTCCATGGGGTTGCAAAGAGTCAGACACGACTGAGTGACTGAACTGAACTGATGACCAAATAAGCTGCTGACCCAGGAACGCGGAGTGAAGTGCTGGTATTGTGATCTAGGAGAGTAATGTCTGAAATACAAAGAGAGGGACAGAAAAAAATGTAACACCTCATTAAATAGAATGCTATTACACTGTGACTTTTTATGCAACTAGCTCTGAATCAGAGCATCCAATAAGTCTTACACAGAGTGAATGTACTTCTCTGAAAACCATAATCCTTCCTGTGCAGGAGGATGCTAACTAAAATGCTGGGGATGGGGAATGTAAGAAGTAGGATGTCGTGGAAAATGCCACAAGGAAGTGCTGCCTTTAGCTTCCACCCTTGGCTAGAGCAAGAAAATGAAGGCAGGAGGCTTGGAAGTTGGCCTTTCTTCCTTCCTGGCTGAAGGATGGGCAGGGTACTTAATTCCACCCTGGGATTCTTCTTCTGTAACATGGTGTCAAACCTGACGTTACTGTAAGGACCATATTAGAGAGGCTCCCCAGGTGGGCCAGTTGTTAAGAATCTGCCTCCCAATGCAGGGGAAATGGGTTCAATGCCTGGTCTGGGAGGATTCCACCTACCGCGGGGCAACTGAGCCCCAGTGCCACAACTACTAAGCCTGAACACGTGCCCTGGAGCCTGTGCTCTGCAGGAAGAGAAGCCATCACAGGGATCTGAGCTCACCTCCTCCCGGGAAAGCACAGGAATCACAACTAACTGCTGAAGAACCAGTGATAGAAAAGACTGGAATCTGCTAAAAGAAGATACTTCACTTCCAAACACAAACAAGAAGCCGTAACAAGAAGGGATTTGTTCAAGACGGTGGAGAAGAAGAGTGTGCGCTCATCTTCTTCTCCGGCCAGAGCCCCCCAAATCACAACTAGTTGCTGAATAACCACTGACAGGAAGACACTGAAACCCACTGAAAGAAGATACCCCAAATCCAAGGACAAAGGAGAATGTGCAACCAAGCAGTAGGAGGGGCACAATCATGACAAAATTAAATCCTATACTCTCCAGGTGGGTGACCCACAAACTGGGGAACAATAATACTGAAGAAGTTCTCCCACTGTTGTGAAAGTTCTAGGCCCCACATCAGGCTCCCCAGCCTGGGGATCAGGCCAAGGGACTGGGAATCCCCAGAGAATATGACTTTGAAGGCCGGTGGCATTTGACTGCAGGACGTCCACAGGACTGGGGGAAGCAGAGACTCCACTCTTGGAGGCCACAGACAAGCCATCACAGGGAGAAGAAGCCTGCGCACTGCAACTAGAGAAAGCCTCCTGTAGCCACGAAGACCCAGGGCAGCCACAAATAAACAAGCAAATAAACAAACAATTAAAAATATAAAGATGGGATTAGAAAAAGGAAGCAAGACATCCACTGTAGTACCTGACACATTGGTACTTAATAAGCTGGACTTTCCTCTCCCTTTAGCCTTAATCTAGAAAGCAAGTGTGATAATGCTTATTTTATACCTTCTCTTAAGCCCTTCCTCTATTCAAGCAGAGTCTTCAGGAAGTTCCTCCCACCTGCTCTTTTTTTATTCTTTTGAGAAAGCTTAATATAATCAACATTTCAAGTGCCATCGATTGTAACGAGGATGGTTGTCTTAATAGAGGTAGAGTTGAGGGAAGAAAGTCAGGGGCAAGGGAGGACTAGGTCAGGGAAAGCTATGCTCTGGAGGGACACTGGTCCTCCAGTGGGAGGAGATGGCAAAGGGCTGCAGACAGGAACAACCTTCTCCTTGATGTGTTGGTAAGGCTCGCACGCTTTCGTGGCTGGCAGCTGGTGGTATCACTTCTTTCTCACTTTCAGGATCAGTGATCGGTTTCTTTAGCATTTAGCTCTCTTGGGGGAAAGAAAATTGATATGAACCTATTATCGTTGTTGCTGTTAAGTCGCTAAGTCATGTCCGACTCTTTTGCGACCCCATGAGTTGTAGCCCGCCAGGTTCCTCTGTCAATGAGATTTCCCAGGCAAGAATACTGGAGTGGGATGCCATGTCCTCCTGCAGGAGAATCTTCCCAGCCTAGGGAATGGAACCCTCATCTCTTGCATTGGTAGGCAAATTCTTTACCACTGAGCCACCAAATACATCTAAATAACACAGAGATCTTGTTTAGTATTTTAGGGATGTAATAGGAAGACTGTAGGAGATTGATCTGAATGAGGCTCTCTGGCACATGAACTGAGTATTTACAGTTTCACCAGACACGACAAACCCTAGCTGATCTACATGTTCCTATCCAGCCGGGGCAATCTCAGACTTGAAAACAGGACAGATGCATTTGCGCTGGCAAACCCTTTCCTTACATACATTTAATGAGAAGCTTCTATGTCTGGCTTTGGTTCTCCATCCTTTTATAGATAATATCTTCTTGGCAGACAAATTTCTCTGAAATTTGATAAGACGAAACAGGACTAAAGTTCAGTGTGTGCAATTTTATTTTTACCTTTCTCAAACCTCAAAATGTTAATGGAACTTAAACATGCATTCTTTTCTTGTTTTTGTTTGGCACATATAAATCCTAAAAAAATTTAAACTCAGCAGGTTGACCCACTTAGCTGTAAATTCTGGCCAGATTACCTTCAGAATCTTCTCTGGGAAAATTTCATTTTTTTTTTCTAAAGACAGTTATAGGGTGATCCATAGCCATCATAATCTGTTTTTGTTTCACTGTGTTTCAGGTAAACACCCACTGACTTTGAGGTCCTAAGTTTCTTCCAGCTTTGATAAATGATTTTTAAAAGAGTACTTCCAGCACTAGAGTAGGCGTACTTCTTGTGAATACTTTCTTGAATTAGATTTATCTGAGGTCTGTTGATTCACTCTTCCATTTAGATCACAAATGCTTCATAACACAGTTACATCACTAATCCTGATAAAGTCGGGTGTTTGTTTTTACTTTCCATTCCCTATCACATCAGGTTATAAGAGTGATGATGTATCATCTGCTTTTAGTTATTTGTTTATTCAATGAAAAGACTAGTGTGTCTTCTGCCATATAGAGATAACATGTTCTGTTTAAATCATAAGAATAATGTTCCCTGGGGTCAGAGAGAGAGGAGTGACATGAATTCTAAATATTAAAACTATAATGAATTGGTTTCACTTTAAAATTATTCACTCATTTTAATTTTTTTCCCCTGCTCAAAAAGTAGTGTTTAGATCAATCAGTTTAGACCAAGTTATGCAGCAATAACAAACTAACCTAAAATCTCAGAGGCTTACAGTAACAAATAGATATTCCTCATTTCTTTGACATATTGGTTGTAGCTTGGTTATAACTCTGTCTTATGTCTTCTTTATTTTGAAGGAGCAGGGAGCATAGACTAATAGCAGAACCACACAATGGCTTTTAAAGGATTTGTTCATAAGTGGGCAACATTCCTTCCTCTCATATTTCATTGACCATTGCAAATCACACGGCTAAGCTTAGAATGAGTGGTGTAGTCCTCGCCAAAGAGGAGGCCAAAAAGGAGGAGCCAAGTAGGAAGACACTGGATGAAGGAGCAGCACATATTTAGAAAAATTAATTCAGTGTTAATATCTTTTTACTATCTCTTTAAATATATACACAAATAAACATATACAAACAGTGTGGATATAGAGTAATAAGCACGATTTTCTTCAAAATAATCTTACCTGAATTTTTGGTTTCTGAGTAACATGTCTCTTCGACAAGGTATTTAAATTTCTCCAACGCTGTTCAAAGTCCTGTGAACATTAGTTGTATAGTCTCAATCCTTTGAGTGGGAGTTTGAGGTTTGGAAATGCCTAGTACTCTTGCCTGGAAAATCTCATGGACGAAGGGGCCTGGTAGGCTGCAGTCCATGGGGTCGCTAAGAGTCGACACGACTGAGAGACTTCACTTTCACTTTTCACTATCATGCATCCGAGAAGGAAATGGCAACCCACTTCAGTGTTCTTGGCTGGTGAATCCCAGGGACAGGGGAGCCTGGTGGGCTGCCGTCTATGGGGTCGCACAGAATCGGACTCGACTGAAGTGACTTAGCAGCAGCAGCCAGTACTCAATTCTAGTCAGTCTGTATAATTTACCTTAAAGTACTTAATGGCCCTGTGACATTTGGTATGTGTCTGTTAGTCAAGCTTTAACTTTTTACCAAGTTTTAACTTTTCAAGAGTATAGGATGTATCTATCATTTGCTATTTTATTAAATAGTTCAAACTTTTAAACTTTCTTCTATTGTTCATGAAGTTATATTGCAAACCACTTCAAAAAGTGAATTTTAATAATATTTTGAGCATTGGTTGTATGGATTAAAATATATGCCTAATATTAGGAGGTGAACATTTCAGGCATAAAGAACCCATGTGGAAAAAAAAACCCACTTGGGTACTTACATTTTGGTTAATTTTATAAAGAATACAGCAAAACCTTGAGATAATAAGTTTTAGCTAGAGTCTCTCCTTCTGGCCTCTCATAATAAGTTTTGACTAGGACCTCTCAAAGCTGGTAGGGTTTGGTTGGGGTAAGCAAGATTCAGTGCATTAAAAAATAATTGGCTTATTTATGAGACATCTAATAAAATAAAAATATTTTTGTTCCAATAGTTGCTAGAAGATAGAGTGGAAAAAATTGGTTTTCATTAACTTTGCAATAATTCAATTTTAGCTTTTGTGAGCTTGTACTTTTTGTATCTTATTTACAGCTTTTGGTTCCTTTCCTGTACTAGAACATTTTATGGTCATTCCACATTTGTTTTTGTTTTCCTTTTTCTACAAGAATTTCAAGTTCTTTGAGTAGATGAAACCAAGTCTTCATATTCCCGGCCTGCACCCTATAATACTAGTAATTATAATTACAATACCAATAAGCACTAAGATATATGAATGACTTATAATGTGCTCAGCATAATTTTAAACAACTTCTCAAACTTATTTAAAGTTATGAAGTAGTCAATTTAAATTATTTCCAGTTCATAAATGTGAAAAATGAGTTAAACTGAAATCTGTTTTCTTTAATTAATTTTTATTTTTGGTTGCACTCGGTCTTCGTTGCTATGTGCAGGCTTTCTCTAGCTGCAGCGAGCGGGAGCTCCTCTCTATAGTGTGAGGGCTTCTCATTGCAGTGGTTTCCCTTCTTGTGGAACACAGGCTCTAGGCACTTAAGCTTCAGTGGTTGCAGCAGTGGACTCAGTAACTGTACTGCCTGGGATCGGTTGCTCTGTAGCATGTGAAATCTTCCTGGAGACCAGGGATCTAACTGGTGTCCCTTGCATTGGCACACAGATTCTTATCCACTGCACCACCAGAAAAGTCCAAGAAATCTATTCTACTAGTGCAGCGAGTAAGTAGTTAAGTTCAGTTGGTTCCAGAGACTGTCCTGCCTCTAAACTGCATGAGTGTGTACTAAGTCGCTTCAGTTATGTCCGACTCTGTAGGACCCTATGGGTTGCAGCCTGCCAGGCTCCTCAGTCCCTGGGATTCTCCAGGCAAGAATACTGAAGTGGGTTGCTGTGCCCTCCTCCCAGGGACCTTACCAATCCAGGGATGGAACCCACATCTCTTAAGTCTCCTGCATTGGCAGGTGAGTTCTTGCTAGTGCCACCTCTAAATTGCATATGCTGCCAAATATATATTTGTTAGCATATTATTCATTCAATTAGAAAAAATATTACGCACAAGCAGTATCTTGGGCAAAAAAAAGATAAGATAAAAAGGCATGGTATTGATCTTCATATCTGACTCAGACTCACTCATCAGGAAGACAAAGATGAATGGAGTTTTCCAACGTTAAGTCTTGAACAAGAAGGAATTACTCAGAGAACTGGGAAGAGATAGATGTCCCAGCAGAGAGAACATTAAAAAAAATAGCTAGAGGAAATATTTGAGAAACGCAAGTAGAGCTACGTTCTCATGTGTGTCAAGAGGACAGGAAAGCTGAACACTGGCCAGAGGCTGGCTGGTTTGTACCACACTAAGATTTAAGACTTTAACCAGAAATGATGAAAGGAGGCTCTGGAGAATTTTAAGAAGAGCATATAACGTGGATGACTTTTTACTGTCATGTTACAAAATCTTCTGTACCTTCCATTGCTGTTTTCTAACAGTATTACTTAGAGCATTCAAGGATGATGTCTATGCTAATTAAACAATATGGTGCCACGTTGACCTAAGACATTCCTGAACTTAGTTCACAGAAAAATTTGGAGTCTACAATTCAAGGCAAAAATGTACATTAATCATTAAAAGAATGAAAAGAAAACAGAAAATAAACCACAGAGCATACCTAGGAGAAAGGTCCAATGTGGTTGAGCAATGGAATTTCAGTTGACCAGGCTGATGGCTACAAAAGTGTATCATTTTCTCAAAAATCTGCCTTTGGAAATGCATTTGTAACTGCATTACAATGGCTGAATAGTTGTATTTTTGGTAACAATTTAATGTTTTGTTTACATCATTTACTACCTCTAGGTTCGTAAGTCAATCTTTAAATGGGCACACTTTCTGAAAATATTTCAAAAAACAGTTCACTTTTGATGGGTAAATAAAGAAGTGAAAAATCCATGTTGAGTTTTAATTGAGCCAAGTAGTATTTAAAAGAGACAAAATTGGAAGCTTTTCTTCATTCTTTCTGACAGCGTATGAAGAGTGATTGATACATGAGCATCCGAAACGGATGAGATTGCAAACATGTGGCTGCCATGCTCAAGGCAAGTTCCGTTATGTAAACCAGCTGGACTGATGAGCACTTTCAATGCTTTACATGATAAAGAAGACTTGCTTTTCTGCACGTTCTTCTAATACAAAATGTGATTTCCGAAAGATAAAAATGTTTACCCTTGGCAGGCTTTGGTATGCATGGGTGTCATTTCAATATTTTTGTGCAGTGGAAATTTGGAAGGAGAATCAGAGATTTGGGTTAAGAAACATGTACAATCTAGAGAATTCTTCATTTTTGGGGGGTGCTTATTGATACCTGCTACTTAGCAGAAATTTTTAGTCTCCAATTGTTGGCTTAAAAACGAATCCTTGTTAGGTTAAAAATGTTGCAAATCATATTAGCCAAGCCCTTATTGCTATGATGACATTTGCTTCAATAATTTGCCATGCTTGCTAAAATTTTGGCAGATGTTGCTATGCTTTCATATCTAAGACCCCTTACAAATGCTACTTTCTTTGTAGACTTTCCTGATTCTTCTCAGCTTCTCATTTGTATAGATCTCTATAAAAGCTTCCCTGATAGCTCAGTTGGTAAAGAATCCACTTGTAATGCAGGAGACCCCAGTTAGATTCCTAGGTTGGGAAGATCCGCTGGAGAAGGGATAGGCTACCCACTCCAATATTCTTGGGCTTCCCTTGTGGCTCAGCTGGTAAAGAATCTGCCTGCAATGTGGGAGACCTGGGTTCAATACTTGGGTTGGGAAGATCCCCTGGAGAAGGGAAAGGCTTCCCACTCCAGTATTCTGGCCTGGAGAATTCCATGGACTAAGAGTCAGGGCAGGACTGAGAGACTTTCCCTTTCACTTTCTGTAAAAGCTACACATTTGGTGAATGAATTATTTGCTCCTCTAGGAAATATGAAATACATATCTTTTCATTATTAATAGAGATATAATTCACAACCATAAAATCAGTGTACATGTAAGTGGTTTTTAGTATTTGCATAAAGATGTGTGATCACCACTATCTAATTCCAGAACATTTTCATTACCCTCAAAGAAGTCCAGTACCCAATAGCAGTCACTCCCTATCCATTCTTTATGTTATAATGTGTATTAATATTTCATTGTTTTTATTACAGAATAATATAATTCCTTGGCATTGAGATATCCATTTACTATTCATTAGTTGATGGATATTTAAGTTGTTTGCACTTTTTGACTATCATGCATTATGTTGCTATAAACATTGAAGTACAAGATCTTGTGTGGAACATGTGATATATTTAAAATATTGTATTAGAATTTATTTTTTTATTTTTAATATTTATGTATTTATTTTTATACATTTAAATATATTTAATTAAAATTAAGACATTATTAACTTTTAACAATCTATTAAAGAATGAATTCAACATTAAAATATTAAAAATACATAAAAACATACTATTAACATTTTGGCTTATTTTTTAGACTTATCTGGTTGCTTTTATGATACTTTTGTTTAAAAAAATTAATATCAAAATATTCATTCTGTTTGATATTCTATTTTTGTTTTACTGTCCCTATAGTAACATTTATAGAGTATATATATTTCTAGGATAGAATTTTTAATAATATTATACATCTCTATATTTTATTTTAAATATTAGGTTAATTAGGTTATATTTTTGTACACTATAACTACAATTCTTGAGGGCAATTATTTTGTTTTCTTCTTCAACCTTTTCCTCCTTCCATTAGAAATAGAAAATATCTAGAGTAGTAGTCTCCCAAATGTTTGCTGAAATGAGTTTAATAGATATATAGAGTCATAGAATTTCAGGTTTGGAAAGAGTCATTAAAGGTCAGCTTGTACTGTGAAAAACATGTGTGATACGCTTTGTTAGTCAAAAAGTCAAAAAGTCAAAAAAGTCATTGGTTTAACTAATGACTATAATTTTGACTTTTAAATTTGCATATTTAACCTCTGTGTTTTTGATTAAACTGTTTTGGAAGATTCAAAGGAGAATAAGAGGAAATTTGTTCCTAACTAAAATCATGATCATGTTTAGCAACTTCTTTGATTCCTGTGTGATAAAATCTGAAACTTGGAGAAAGTTGATGAATGATTTTTTGGGCCAATTTAAAATTACATTAGTGAAAATATATATTATTTTTTAAAATTATGAAATGTTCAACAAAGTCATTAAAAAAAATCTCAACTACTTCCAGTGTTGTCAGATACTCACAGGTTTTTTTCAAAAGGGTAAAATGTATTTGTTTTGTATGTTGGATTCAAACTTCATATTTTAACATTGTTGTCAACACTTTATCTACTGCTGAATCATAGTAATATCACTAACAGTATATTGCCAAGTTGAACTTATTCCAGTTTTTAAAAATATCATTAATCCCATCACCTAGATTGTAGTACTGAAATCCTACTTCCCACTTCAGGAAACTAAGGCTTCTTGGAGGAATAGCTGATTCCAGGTTCCAAGGCAGGAAATGCAAAAAACAGCCAACTTGGGCCAAATTCAGTGAAGCCATTAGCGGACACCTGGGCTAGAGACCCCCGGAGCCAATTTAAAGAGGCCACCTCACTAGTAAATGATGGGACAATTTGAGGTTTTTTTTTTTTTTTAAACTTATTTATTTTTATTTTTTAATTTTTTCTAGTGGTGTCTTTATTTTTTTTTCCCTTTTATTGTTTTTGCCATACAATGCAATGATATCACCATGGGTTTACATATGCTCCCCCTCCAGAACCCCCCTCCCTCCTCCCTCCCTCCTCCCTCCCCCCTGGAAATCTCGATGCACCAGCCCCGAGAATCATTCCTGGGCTGGTGATTGATTAGACATATGATAATTAACATGTTTCAATGCCATTCTCCCATATCATCCCACCCTTGCCCTCATCCACAGAGTCCACGAGTCTATTCTATACATCTGCGTTCCTTTTTCTGTCTCGCATGATGGGTTCTCATTACCGTCTTTCTAAATTCCATATATATGTGTTAATATACTGTATTGTTGTTTTTGCTTCTGGCTTACTTCACTCTGGATAATGGGCTCCAGTTTCGTCCATCTGAGTAGAACTGCTTCAAATGAATTTTTTTTTTAATGCTGAGTAATATTCCATTGTGTATATGTACCACAGCTTTCTTATCCATTTGTCAGTTGATGGGCATCTACGTTGCTTCCATGTCCTGGCTATTGTAAACAATGCAGCCATGAACATTGGGGTACACATGGCTCTTTCAATTCTGGTTTCCTCGGTGTATATGCCCAGCAGTGGGAATGCTAAACTTACTTATTTTTAATTTAAGGATAATTGCTTTACAATATGGTGTTGGTTTCTACCAAACATCAACATAAATCAGCCATAGGTTTTCCCAGGGGCAATCTGAGTTTTAATAAAGATTTTAATTGCCATAGAGTGAACTCATCAAATATATTTAAATCCTTCAATCAGTTCAGTTCAGTAGCACAGTCGTGTCTGACTCTTTGCAGCCCCATGGACTGCAGCACACTGGCCTTCCCTGTCCACCACCAACTCACCGAGTTTACTCAACTCATGCCCATTGAGACGATGGTGCCATCCAATCATCTCATTCTCTGTCGTCCCCTTCTCCTCCTGCCCTCAGTCTTTCCCAGAATCAGGGTCTTTTCCAATGAGTCAGCTCTTTGCATCAGGTGGCCAAAGTATTGGAGTTTCAGCTTTAACATCAATCCTTCCAATGAACATTCAGGACTGATTTCCTTTAGGATGGACTGGTTGGATCTCCTTGTGGTCCAAGGGACTCTCAAGAGTCTTCTCCAACACCACAGTTCAAAAGCATCAATTCTTTGGCACTCAGCTTTCTTTATAGTCCAAATCTCACATCCATACATGACTCCTGGAAGAACCATAGCCTTGACTAGACAGATCTTTGTTGGCAAAGTAATATAATTAAAAAAAAATTGGTCTTTTTTAGAAGATATTAGAGAATCCATTAATTGTCTTGAAAACTAGTTTAGAAAAGGGAAGAATCAAGCATTTAGTCTGTCTTTCCCACATGAAGTGTTGGATAACAAATAGTAGATGAGAAGCATCTTTGTACAGAGTATTCCAGTAAATACATAAAAGGACCTGATAGACTTATAATATCACCAGTTTGCAACACATGTGAAATACAGATAGAAGCATTGAGCTGCTGTCACAAGAGAGAAAGCCAGGCATGACGTGCCTTCTGATGAAACAATTCTTCACTACCTATAGTCTTGCCAAAGGTCTCAAATTTGAGATTAATCATGGCTCTGGACTCATCTGCTGATTTGCAGGAAGTAGAGGGGGCAGAGAAACTTGGTGAATTACACTGTATATATGCAACCAACAAAATTCAGACTGAGGGAAAAAAGACCAGTTTAAGAGCCCATGTTTTTCACAGAAACATTGAATGGGGATGAAGAGGATGTAGAAGGGCATTGAAGATGGAAAGTGCCATAGTAGATATGTTGCTTTTTAAAAAAAAGATCGGGTAAAACTAAACTAAATATCGTTTGTCATGTTGATGATAAGACTACAAAATGCAGGAAAGCATTTATTGCAAAGGCAGGAGAGAGGTGGCTGTGTTTGGGATGGGCCACAGAGAGGGAATTCTGGGTGGATGGCAAAATATTTCTTGACTCAGGTGAAGGTTTCAGTGGCATTGTATTAGTCTCCCATATATATATATAGCAGCTTAAAGCAACAAAACTTACTCTCTCACTGTTCTGTAGGTCAGAAGTCCGGGCAAGGAATCTAGAGACCCATAGCAGAGACTGGATTCTCTGCTGTGAGTCACAAGGCTAAAAGAAAGTTCTTGGTCAGCTGGGCTCTTATCTGGGGGTTCCAAACTGATTCAAGCCTTTGGAAGAATTTAGTTCCTTGAGGCTGCAGTACTGAGAATCCTGTTTCTAACTCAATCAGGAGCTTCTCTCAACTTCTCAGCACTACCCACATTCTTATTACACTGCTCCTCCATCTTCAATCAGGAGTACTGGGTTGCATTCTTTTTGTGCTTTGAATCTCTCCAATTTCTCCTTCCCCTGAAACTCTTTTTCCTCTTCTGTTTTTAAGAATTCATAGGATTACATTGGTCCCATCTTGATAATCCAGGGTAAGCTCCCTATTTTAAGGTCAACTGATGAATAAACTTAATTCTGTCTCCAAAGTCACAACAGTATCTAGATTGATATATATATATATATATATATATATATATATATATATATTTTTTTTTTAGATCCATATTTGATTGAATAATCAGGCGACCAGATCCTGGAAGGACATCTTTAGAATTCTGGCTACACAGTTGTTGTTACCTTATGCATTTGTTTTGTATATTTTTCTGTATTTGTCTCTTGTTTTACAAATATAAAGGCTAGAAAGTCATTGAGACATGAAAATTGGCACCTTCTTGTGTAATTAGAAAGATATTTACCAACTATGTTTACCTTTCTTTAGAGAAAAAACCTCCCCCAAGTTTTTTTTCTAATCAGAAATAATTTAACTTTGTCTAAGAATAGTAAAAAAAGTAGATATAAAAAAGTAAATTCTGAAATTTACTGTTTTTATTTATGTAAGTAACTCTAAAGTGCAAGTGAAGTTCGCTCAGTTATGTCCTACTCTTTGCAACTCCATGGACTGCAGTCCATAGAATTTTCCAGCCCCAAATACTGGAGTGGGTAGCTTTTCCCTTCATCCAGGGAATCTTCCCAACCCAGGGATTGAATCCAGGTCTCCTACATTACAGGCAGATTCTTTACCAACTGAGCCACAAGGGAAGCCCAAGAATATTGGAGTGGGTAGCCTATCCCTTCTCCAGGGGATCTTGCCAACCTAGAAATCAAACCGGGGCCTCTCTTTGGGGTCTCTTGCTTTGCAGGCGGATTCTTTACCAACTGAGCTATGAAGGAAGCCCCAAGTAGCTCTTAAATCATTTGCAATAAAAGGCCATGCCTTAATAAAACATAATTTGGTGGAATTAAGCATGATTTTAAAGGTTCATTCTTTGTGGTGAGTTATGGATTCATAGGGTACGTCTGCTTGAATCCATTTTGGTGAGAGCTTTTATAACAGCTGACACTCTGGTTTTCCTGCCATTACCTTCTGGTATAGTTATCATGAATTTTTTTTCTTTTTGCTAACCTATTTGTGGTTTATCAAAGTTGATCTACACAAAAGGTGGGCAAATTTTTCCTTTAAAACACAGTAAATACTTTCGGTTTTGTAGGCCATATCATCTCCATATTCAATTCCATCATTGTAGCCCAAAAGAACATAGATGATACATAAATTAACGGGTATAGATGGATTTGGTCCATGAAGCATAGTTGGCAAAGCCCTAGTCTACTCAGTAAATATTTCCTTATTGTGTGTGTTCAGTATTTTGCTCGTGAGATATTTTTGCTGGATCCATTTGTATATCATACAAAATAAACAAAACAGAGGCAGCCACAAAAACCTATAATCTTCTTTAGTCATAGCATTAAGATTTCGGTCTTAGAACCAGTTTTTCAACTATGTATGTATAATGCAGATATCTGAATTCTTCTCTGAGCTCTGATAATGAAGCTAAGTATATTCATGTCAACCTTCTTATTCATTTATCCATACAACAAATATTTATTGAGCAGCTACTATGTGCCAGGCACTATTCTATCTGGTGGAGATAAGCAATCAACTAGACAAAGTCCGCTCCATCACAATGCACATATCCTAGTTGGCCTGCTATTGATGTCAAGAGTCCAAAACATAGTAAGCTTTTTCTAATAGTTTCTCCCTGACTTGTAATAGACCAGCATATGAATACAAATGTTAATGCACTTTTATGATTAGATTTAAATATTGTTTGCATATGCTTTCCTGTAAATTGACTATTTAATTACTGTTAAAAAAATCTGTGCACCTCAGTGTTCATTGTAACACTATTTATAGCAGCCAAGACATGGAAGCAACCTAAATGTTCATCAACAGATGAATGGATAAAGAAGATGTGATGTATATATTATATGATACGTATGTGTTTATATATATATATATATATATACACACACACACACACACATATGTATTCACACACACACATACGGAATATTTCTCAGCCATAAAAAGAAAAAAATAATGTCATTTGCAGCAACAAGGGTAGACTTAGATATTATACTAAGTGAAGTAAGCCAAATATATGATATATGACAAAGACAAATATATGATAAAAAATACAAATATATAATATTGCTGATATGTGGAATTAAAAAAAAGTACAAATGAACTTATATACAAAATAAAAATAGACCCACAGACATAAAAAAACAAACTTATAGTTACCAAAAAGAAAAGGGGGTGGGATAAATTAGGAGCTTGGAATGAACATAAATACACTATTATATATAAAATAAACAACAAGCATGCACTGTATAGCACAGGGAACTCTATTCAATATTTTGTAATAACCTATAAGGAAAAAGAATTCAAAAAGGAATATATATGTAATATATATACATACATATTCAATTATATATAACTGAATCATGGCTGTACATCTGAAGCTAGTGAAATTGTAAATCAATATGTCAAGATAAAAGACAAGAAATCTGAGACTCTCTGTTATATGCTCATTGTATTTTATATAGGAGCCTGCCAGGATTAAAAATTATTTTGCAGAATTTTACTGTGTAAAACCCACTGAAGGCCTGGGCAATGTGCCATCACACTTTGCTGTCTTCAAGATGTATTGTGTAGATTTGAGAGATGCTTCTTTCACTGGATATACTGCTGTAATTGAAGTCAACTCCAGTTGAAAAATAAGCTGGTGATAATTGGACATGTGGATAGTTTAGCTTGAGCCTCATCAATTCATCATAGCTATCAACAACTTTTTTTTGAAGTTTTATTTTTAACAAGCAATACATAGCCATATTTGGCTTCAGAAGAATTTGTTCTTTAACTAAGAAGATCCCAAGACTTATTTTTAATTAAAATTTTTATTTTTATTTTTATTTTTTTTTGCGGTTTATTTATTTATTTATTTATTTTAGACTTTTTTTTTTATTAAACATTTTTTTTATTAGTTTAGCCAAACAATGACATGATATCACCATGGGTTCACATATGCTCCCCCTCCATAACCCCCCTCCCTCCTCCCTCTCCCAGGGAAATCTCGTTGCACCAGTCCCAAGCATCAATCCTGGGCCGGCTATTGCTTAGACATATGATAATTAACATGTTTCAACGCCATTCTCCCATATCATCCCACCCTTTCCCTCATCCACAGAGGCCCTGAGTCTATTCTATACATCTGTGTTCCTTTTGTTGTCTCGCATGCTGGGTTCTCGTTACCGTCTTCCTAAATTCCATATATATGCGTTAATATACTGTATTGTTGTTTTTGCTTCTGGCTTACTTCACTCTGGATAATGGGCTCCAGTTTCGTCCATCTGAGTAGAACTGATTCAAATGAATTTTTCCTTAATGCTGAGTAATATTCCATTGTGTATATGTACCACAGCTTTCTTATCCATTCATCATTTTGTTTTTTAACAGTTAATTTTTAAATTTTTTAAAATGTTTCTTGGGATATAGTTGCTTTACAGTGTTCTGTTAGTTTCTGCTGTACAGAAAAGTGAATCAGCTATATCTTTACATCTATCTTCTTTTTTGAATTTCCTTCCGATTTAGGTCACCATCTCAAGAATTTTAATAACTCTATAATGAAAATAAAAAAGAAAACTTTAGCTGGAACTTACAATAAGTGACAAAGTGCTAGGCATTCACTTTCTCTTACAAAACTGCCAGTTATGCAGTTACCCTCAAGCCTTTCCTGGCATCTAACTGAGTGTGTTCCAGCTTCCCAGGTGGTGCAGTGGGAAAGAATCTGCCTGCAATGCAGGAGGCACAAGAGATGCAGGTTCAACCCCTGGGTCAGGAAGATCCCCCGGAGAAGAAAATGGCAACCCCTCCAGTATTCTTGCCATGGAAAATTCCATGGGCAGAGGAGCCTGGAGGGCTATAGTCCATAGGGTTGCAGAGTTGGATGTGACTAAGTATGCATTCATGTCTTCTGCAGTCATATCTTTCCTCACGTACCCTTGCATGAATTAACATGCCCAGATCTAAAAGTTGTTGAGTTACAACTTATCTCCTCAATCACATTTACAATATATTTAGGCATCATTTACATAAGTGGCTAGAGAAATTTTATTCTAAGATCTGAATAACAACAAGTTATTCTGCTAGTACTAGTTTCTACTCAGTTTTGGTGGATGTGTACATGCTTGTGTACGCATAATGTTTTCTTTCTCAAAAAATACATTATAAGTAGTTTAACTGCATAAACAAGTGAGTGGCAGTAGAATCTTGGAGTTCTTCCATAAAAACCTAAAGGTCCTGCAGACGTTTGCTCTGTCAATCCCTTTATTTTCTGCCTGAGGAAAAGGAAGCCCAAGAGATAAAATCAGACCTGGGAGGCCTACTCCTGGCTGCTGTGAGTTCTCTATTGCTGTGGCATGAATTTGTATAGCTGCAATACAGAGGCATTACAGGCTCTGTAATTTACTTTATATATGTACCTCCCTTGACGTTTGGTATATGCAGTTAGCTAGCCTTTGACTTTCCCTGTGGTCAGATACACTGCTGTCGGGATATCCATGGTCGTCGGCAGTGTTACGTGACAGTGGACCCACTCTGGAAGTTTCAGCATGACCTTTTGTTTTATATCCTTAAAAAACCCTCTAAATGATTTAAAAAACTTTTTTATTGGAGTATAGATGATTTACAACGCTGTTACATTTCAGGTAGTGTACAACAAACTGATTCAGTTATGAAAAGTGAAAATGTTAGTTGCTCAGTCATGTCTGACTCTTTGCAACCCCATGGACTGTAGCCCGCTAGGCTCCTCTCTCCATGGAATTCTCCAGGGAAGAATAATGGAGTGGGTGGTCATTCCCTTCTCCAGGGGATCTTCCCAACCCAGGGATGGAACCTGGGTCTCATGCTTTGCAGACAGATTCCTTACCATCTGAGCCACCAGGGAAGCCCTGATTCAGTTATACATATACATATATGCAATCTTTTTAAAGATTGTTTCCCCATTTACATCAATAGTAATATTGAATAGAGTTCCCTGTGGTGTACTATAGATCCTTATCAGTCATCTACTTTATGTATGGTAGTTTAAATATGTCAATCCCAATCTCCCAGTTTATCCCTCCGCTCTTATCCCCTGGTTTTTCTGTATCCTTTTGATTAACTATGTATGCTTTACCAGTTAGCACATTGATTCTAAATTTGGGTTTCCATTGCTGAATCTTGTCTTTGTTTGTTAGCATGATGCATGTTAGAAATAGGCTTTAGCTCTCATGAAAGAAATCAAACATATTTTGAACATATGGTGATTAGCTTCTATTCTTTGGAAACGGGTAGAAAACTCTATGGAAGTCTGAATTAGTTTTTTTTTTTTTGAATGATAGTCATATCTGATATCCTAATTAGTTCTCAGTTCAGGCATCAGTTTAGGAGAACTTCTGATTGCATGGTTCCCTATGAGAATAGATTCCTGCCTCTGAAATCTTGTTGAGTCTGCTTCAGATGAACCTTTCACACCATGACCACTAAAAGGGCTTCATATAGCATGCAGAACAAGTCATATAAACTATTTTACGTTTTCTTGTTGATAAGTATTTATTTATTTATTGTTTTTTTTAACAACTTTATTGAACTGTAATTCATGTACTCTACAATTTAATATTTAAAGTATACAATTTTAGCATATTCACAGGTATGAGAAGATGTCATTGTCATCAATTTTAGAACCCTTTCATCACCTTAGAAAGAAACTGCATACCCTTTAACTTTCATTCCCCTAAACCTCTAACCTCTCCTCCAGCTCTAGATAATCACTAATGTATTTTTTCCTCTATAGGTTTTCCTATCCTGTACTTTCATATGAACAGAATCATACAATGTGTGGTCTTTTGTGATTGGCTTATTTCACGTGGCATAATCCTTTCAAGGTTTGTCCATGTTGTAACATGTATCTGTATGTCATTCCTTTTTATGGCCAATAATATTCCATTAACTAGTTGATGGACATTTGGATTGTTTCTCTCTTTTCTCTGTTATGAATAGTGTTACTATAAATCTTCAAATACAACTTCTTGTACGCATATATGTTTTCATTTCTCTTGTGTATATACCTAAGTGGAATTGTTGGGTCATATGGTAAATGTATGTTTAGTCATTTGAATAACTACCAGACTGTTTTCCAAGACAACTGAACAATTCACATTCCTTCCAGCAGTATAGTAAGGTTCTACAAAGACAGGTGAAGTAAAACTCTAATTGTTAGGAAGTTCTTCCTTATATTGAGTAAGATCTGCCTCCCTGAGATAAGTATTTATTAATAGATGTCTGTATGAAGGAATTTGACTAAGTTTTGTTTCCATTAAAATTGCATAGCCAGGTATGGGACAGTAGTGAACCATTGATGTCTCAGCCTCCTTTGGTGTCCAAGAATCTAAGTGTGCAAAACCAAACTGGCTTAGGTAAGTTTGCAACTTCCTAAGTTTAATTTTCAGAATCAGCAGGTTCTTAAGTCTTTGGCACCCTTAGTATATATTTTCTTCTTCCCTTTACCCTAGACTTTTGCCAAATTTACAAAAAAGTGGGAGTTGCCACTCTGGCTTTTTATGACTTCCAGGGAAATGGTTGATTTTGCTGTCTTTCAACTTTCTTCCCTTGCTGGTTCTGTTGCTTTGGGGACACAAAGGTCATGACTGGTCCAGTCCCCAGCACCATTCCTTATATAATTGAGCCAGGTCCACTGGTACTTGGTCATTGGGGTGGTGAGGGAGGCTGACATGGAGACTTAGAGTCCAGGTGAATTAGTGGTCCACTGGAGATTCCAGTCATTGTGGGCTGGATTGGGTTCTCACAAAATTTATATGTTGAAATCCCTAATATTTGGTACCTCAGAATGTGACTGTTAAAGGGAAAATGGAATTAAAATGAGTTCTGTAGAGTAAGCCATAAAGCAATATGATTAATTTCTTGAAAGAAGAGGAGATTAGGACTCAGAGTTCCAGAGGGAATGTCATAGGAAGATACTGGCAGAAGGCAACCATTTACAAGCCAAGGAGAGAGGCCTCAGAAGAAGCCAACCCTGTGGACACCTTGATCGTGGACTTGCAGCCTCCAGAATGGTGGGATAATACGTTTCGTTTGTGTGAGCCACGTGGTCTGCAGTGCTTTCTAAGGCAGCCCTGAAGCTTTCCTGGTGGCTCAATGGTAAAGAATCCACCTGCAATGCAGGACAGACAGGTTCGATCCCTGAGTCAGGAAGATCCCCTGGAGGAGGAATGGGCAATCCATACCAGTATTCTTGCTGGATAATCCCATGGATAGAGAAACCTGATGGGCTACAGTTCACGAGATCACAAAGAGGTGGACACGGCCAAGCACGTACACTGTTAACTTTCTTGGAAAATTAATGCACAAGGTCAATTTGTTCCAGATCTGATACCTTCCCTCCCTGCCCTGACCCCTGTCCTTGATCTGTTGCTGCAGCTTTGGCCCTGACTCTGAAAGCTCACACACTGGAATCGGGGTTAAGCCTTGCAACCTTCCATTTTGTGTGAGAGTGAGTTCCAGGAGCGGGTATAGTGCCCAGCGGGCCTTGAGGGGTGGGGGCTGGCTTTGGAAAATGAGGCACCTCAGAATGAGAAACTTCCTGTAGCAGCTCCAGGCCCTGCAAGGAACTGTTAACAGAGATGTTACATTTTGGATTATTTTTATTCTCTTCTCTGCAGGTGAGGAAAACTCTCTGTGGCTCCAAGTTAAAAACACATGCTCTAATACCACAGGAACTAAGATGAGTTTTCAACTCTGTTCTCAGTCCCCAAGGATGGATTTATATTCAACGTTTGTGATTTCCCGGCTCCCAGCTAGATTATCCATCCCTGAAAAAATCCACTCTATTAGTTGGAAAGCAAGCCATAAATAAACTCCAAGTTGATCCTGAGATTGGGAGGAAAAAGTTATATATTCCTACCTCCTTTAAAACACATCAGGTGTGCTCAGTCATGTTCAACTCTTTGCGACCCCACGTACTGTTGCCTGCCAGGCTCTTCTGTCCATGGAATTTTCTAGGCAAGAATACTGCAGTGAGGGGGATAGTGGGTTGCCTAGCCCCCTTCTCTAGGGGATCTTTTCAACTCAGGGATTGAACCTGTGTCTCCTACATCTCCTTCATGGGCAGGTGGATTTTTACCACTGTACCCCCTGGGAAGCTTCTAAAATGAATTATCAATCCTCAGAGTCTTAAAGTTAAGTCCAGAAGAAGACTGAAAAACATCATGTCTGTTTCTACTTTGAAGTATATATTTCTGTTCAACTTGTCCTCTGTCCACTGTCAATGATGGATACCTTCCTCCCACCACTGGCAATCTTATTGGCAATCACTTTGGATATTCAAGTATTTAAAAACAGTTAAGCAAAATGTGGGTTTTCTGAAAGATAAACACTCGGATTGGGATGAATCAGACTATGGTCTGTGTGAAATAATTTGTGCATCTGCCAATTTGGGGCCTATCAGTTTTCCATCTGGAACATCACATTTAAAGAAATATATTGGTTATGGCAGTAGAAGTTTGCTACTTAACTTCTATGAAACTTGCCTATTGTAGACAGAAACAAAAAGAGCACAACATGAGAGTTAAGAGTTAAGTTCTATTTGGGGCAAAATGAGGACTATTGCCCAGGAGATAGCACCTCAGATAGTTCTGAGAAACTGCTCCAAAAGGAAGGGGTAGGGGGAAGTTCAGTGGACATGGGATTTTGGCGAAGGGGGTGCACATGCAGGCAATCATGCTTTTTTGTTTTGCAGGTTTCTGCTAGTCACAAGGAACAGACTCATCAAAGGATTTTAGTGTTTTCCTAGATGTGAGGAGATATAAGAATTGGGCTCAGAAAGTTTGCTTCCCAGAATATCTAACTATCTGAAGACCTATCCTACCAGTTTTTCCCAGAGCACAGTGTGGCTAGTTTCTGTTCTCTAGCCTGAACTCCTTTCAGGGGGTGTTGAAGGTCAGCAGCTGCAGCCACACATGATTTAGTCCTTGTAGACAGATGGCAGTACCAGTTTGTAGTTAACACTGTAAAACTGGAGTAACCGCCTGTTGTATCTTCTTACACATGGCAGACGTGGAGGAACAGCCATTTGTTTGGAAGCACTTGGTAACTGGGCTAAAATCACATGGGGGTGTAAGCTTCCTGTAATTTATCAGTGCAGTCCAACTCCTAGGGCCCCGTGTTGTTAGTGACTCACTCAGAGTTACTGGGTCTGGTAGAGAACTCTTAAGCACTAAAGTCTACAACAAACTATAAAAATGCAAGTGAGTAAACAAGGAGCTAGATGGTAGAGTGAGCCTCTTGTTCATCTCTAGAGGGGCCAGACATTTTGACTCATAGAGTTATTCTGTTTTCCTACCTGAATGAGTTAGGCTCCTATGAATCCTACATATTTCAGGTCAATGATCAGAGTTATCATTCAAGATACAGTATCTAAGTGGGTATGTCTAACGAGTGTTTTCAAGTTTTTGAAAGACTTTAGCAATCATAATTCAAAAGACATTTTAGCATTTTCTTTTCCACTTATCTAGATTCTTTAAGTGACATGACTGGTTTGTTTTAAGTGTTGGAGTTAGGACTGGTGCTGAGAATACCAGTGTATCCAAAAATTCTTTTTTGATATAAAAAAGTGGATTTAAATCCACTTACAACAACATGAGAGAAACAATGTCAGACGAATTTCTTTTTTTTTATTTCTTTTTTTTAAATTTTTTAATTGTTTTTGCCATACATTGTCATGATATCACCATGGGTTTACATATGCTTCCCCTCCGGAACCCCCCTCCCTCCTCCCTCCCCCCCCCCCCTGGGGAAATCTCGCTGCACCAGCCCCGAGCATCAATCCTGGGCTGGCGATTGATTAGACATATGAAAATTAACATGCTTCAATGCCCTTCTCCCATATCATCCCACCCTTACCCTCATCCACAAAGTCCATGAGTCTATTCTATACATCTGCATTCCTTTTGCATCTGCGTTCCTTTTGCTGTCTCGTATGTTGGGTTCTCGTTACCGTCTTTCTAAATTCCATATATATGCATTAATATACTGTATTGTTGTTTTTGCTTCTGGCTTACTTCACTCTGGATAATGGGCTCCAGTTTTGTCCATCTGAGTAGAATTGCTTCAAATGAATTTTTTTTTAATGCTGAGTAATATTCCATTGTGTATATGTACCACAGCTTTCTTATCCATTTGTCAGTTGATGGGCATCTAGGTTGCTTCCATGTCCTGGCTATTGTAAACAATGCAGCGATGAACATTGGGGTTGGAAAAGAAGAAGTAAAACTCTCTCTGTTTGCAGATGACATGATCCTCTATATTGAAAACCCTAAAGACTCTATGAGAAAATTACTAGAGCTAATCAGTGAATATAGCAAAGTTTCAGGATACAAAATCAACACACAGAAATCCCTGGCATTCCTATACACTAACAGTGAGAAATCAGAAAGAGAAATTAAGGAAACAATTCCATTCACCATCGAAACAAAAAGAATAAAATACTTAGGAGTATTTCTACCTAAAGAATCAAAAGACTTGTATATAGAAAACTATAAAACACTGATGAAAGAAATCAAGGAGGACACAAACAGATGGAGAAATGTGCCGTGTTCGTGGATTGGAAGAATCAATATAGTGAAAATGAGTATACTACCCAAAGCAATCTATAGATTCAATGCAATTCCTATCAAGCTACCAGAGGTCTTTTTCAAAGAATTAGAACAAATAATTTCTCAGACGAATTTCTAACTGGTGAAAATAATAGTGAAGGATCTGACTTAAATGATTGGTAAAACATCTAGATGATCTTTATGTTTTCTTTCTTTTCTTTTTCCTCCTCCTTCTCCTTCTCCTCTTCTTTACCTTTAGTGTGTGGAAGGAGGAATAAAAATGCCAGGATCAGCTGGTTATAAAGTAGACAGCTTTGTTTGCCCAGTTGAATCAGCAAATGTGAGATTAAGGGAAGAGCTGAGATTTAGTTCACATCTGTGAGGGAAGCTTTGGGGTTTCAATTTCTTTAATTAAAACAAACAGGGAGAAATGAAAAGAGAGAGCAGGGGCCAATGAGAGAGAAAAAACAACAGGGTGTTCTGTTGCCTTGAACCATTGGGTGCCCTGGGCAGCCTGCTAATGTGGCACTGCTCTATACCACTTGCCTTTAAATATTTGCCCTGTATTTGTTTTAGAGAAGGGGTTGAATACTGCCTGGGGGATGGCAGAGAAGGGGAGCTACCTCATGGCAGAGCCCACTCTCTTTTCTGTTGTTAGGGGTATTCAGCTCTGGCCCCAAACTTGCTTATTCTTTTTCTACCAAACAAGATCCCTGAACTCCTGTTCAGTTCAGTTCAGTTGCTCAGTCGTGTCTGACTCTTCACGACCCCATGAACCACAACACACCAGGCCTCCCTGTCCATCACCAACACCCAGAGTCCACCCAAACCCATGTCCATTGAGTCGGTGATGCCATCCACCCATCTCATCCTCTGTCATCTCCTTCTTCTCCTGCCCACAATCTTTCCCAGCATCAGGATCTTTTCAGATAAGTCAGCTCTTCACATCAGGTGGCCAAAGTATTGGAGTTTCAACTTCAACATCAGTCCTTCCAATGAACATCAAGGACTGATCTCCTTTAGGATGGACTGGTTGGATCTTCTTGCAGTCCAAGGGACTCTCAAGAGTCTTCTCCAACACCACAGTTCAAAAGCATCAATTCTTTGGCCCTCAGCTCTCTTTATAGTCCAACTCTCACATCCATACATGACCACTGGAAAAACCATAGCCTTGACTAGACGGATCTTTGTTTACAAAGTAATGTTTCTACTTTTTAATATGCTGTCTAGGTTGGTCATAAGTTTCTTTCCAAGGAGTAAGCATCTTTTAATTTCATGGCTGCAGTCACCATCTGCAGTGATCTTGGAGCCCCCCAAAATAAAGTCTGACACTATTTCCACTGTTTCCCCATCTATTTTCCATGAAGTGATGGGACTAGATGCCATGATCCTAGTTTTCTGTGTGTTGAGCTTTAAACCAACTTTTTCACTCTCCTCTTTCACTTTCATCAAGAAGCTCTTTAGTTCTTCTTCACTTTCTGCCTTACGGGTGGTGTCATCTGCGTATCTGATTTGAATAAGCATTGAGAACTAAAATGTTGCCTGCCATGTCAGTAAACAAAGGATGCAGCACTCATCAAGCCTTTACAATATAACCACCTGGGTGGTGATCCCTGAGAGAGCTCAGGATGGAGATAAATATGCTGCCTACTGCCCAGCCTGCCTAGCCATTAGCTGCTGCAGCCACTCTCAAAAGTGCACCCAGAGAGGACTTGAGGTTAGAAAACACAGAATACTGTTCCCAGATAGGTGAGGTGCGTATCAAAGCCCAGATTCTTACATCTTTGAACACATGGAAAAGTGCTCAGTTCCTTAACTTGAGATGTCTGGTTTCCTTCTATTAACAGTAATGTTTTGACTATCTGATTTTGTTGCAAAAATTACTATATATCCTGACTTTACCTGTTCCTTTTAGGGGCAGTTTCTCAGAGTTATTTGAGATGCTGCCACCCAAGCTAGAAATCCTAAGAATGCCTGCCAAATAAAACATAACTTTCAACTTTTAGGTTCTGCATTTTTTTTCAGACAGCTCTTATGTTCAATTCTAGAATTCACCTAGAGTCTTCTTGGCCACAAATAACAAAATTCTTCTAGACATATGTGGTCCTCTCCTTGAAAAATGCTGCTTTCTCCACCTTCCAAAATTTCTAGTGGAAATTTAGTGTCTCAGTGATTTATAGCATCTCCTATAGATTGGTATGTGGTGCACTTGTTAATCTGAGTGTAGACTTTAAAAAATATTCACAGCCTAGAAGTTGAGAATTATGTATTGGCAGCAATTTCAGGATTTCAAATCCAGGAGGCATCATTTCAAATAACCCTGGGAGAACTGCTCTGAGGAGGCTGGGAGTGGAGGTGTGATTGTACCAGTTTATGTGATAGTTTTGCAACAAAAGGCACAAGCCTGAATGTCAAAAGAGTATTGTTAATTAGAGGAAAATGAGCTATCTCAAGTCAAAGAGTTTGGCACTTCTCTGTGTATGGGAAAATACAAGAGTCTGACTCACTGACATCATTTTTTTGATATGCACCTCACCTATCTGGGTCTAGTATCCTGTGTTTTCACATCTTGAGTGTCCTGAGCGATCACCATAGGGAGTGGCTGCAGTCTGATGACTGCTAATAGCAGATATTCTTTCATTTCTGAATTCTCTTAGGATTCACCAGCTCATCTTCCATGGTGGCTGAAATTGCTGATGACTGTGACGTCACTTATCTACTGATATGGCAGGAAATATTCCATTTCTCATGAGTGAGGCAGAACGTGGTTGAGAGCCAGAGGAAAAGACAATGTCCTTCACAAATTACTTCTTTCACTCAATGAAAAGAAGTTACAAATGATTTAAAATTTATTTTAAAGAATGAAAGTGAACTAGGGAAATGTTTAAAAGCAATATTAATAATAATGCTAATAATTTGAGCTTCTGCTCCCATCTTGGGAGTTTGCTCTGCAAGAGGAACTACTCTCCAGTGTTTGTACTCTGCTGTTTGAAAAACAATGTATATCTTGAAATATGGATGTGAATCATTTTTTAAATTCAATATATAAGCAATATCACATGGTATCAATGAGCTTATAAACAAAACAGAAATAGACCCACAGACATAGAAAATAAATTTCTGGCTACCAAAGGGGAAAAGGGTGGGGGGGATTAATGAGTTCGGTGTTAACAGACACATACTACTATATGTAAAGTAGATAACCAACAAACACCTACTATATAACACAGGAAACTATACTCAGTATTTTGTAATAACCTATAAGGGAAAAGAATCTGAAAAACTGTATATAATATAAATAGTTTCTCTATATAGCTTATATATGCATATTTAATAAATATAGTTTATATATACAATATAACATATATTTAGTTTATGTATATATATATATATATATATATATATATAAGCTAAATCACTTTGGTGTACATCTGCATTTAATAACAATATTTTAATCAACTATTATTCACTTAGGGATTTCCTGCCTGATACCTCAGTTGGTAAAGTATATGCCTGCAATGCAGGAGATGATTCTTGGTTCAATTCCTGGTTCAGTTAAAGAAGAGAAAAACAAATGGATATGACTACTTATGGGATCAATGGACCTAGATTTTTTATGGTCCACTATAGAATGAATAGGGCTTCTGTGGTGGTTCAGACAATAAAGAATCCACATGCAATTCAGGGGACCTGGGTTCAATCCCTGGGTTGGGAAGATCTCTTGGAGGAGGGCATGGCAACCCACCACAGTATTCTTGCCTGGAGAATCCTGATGGACAGAGGAGCCTGGTGGGCTACAGTCCATGGGGTCACAAGGAGTTAAACATGACTGAGTGACTAAGAACAGCACAGCACATAGAATGAAAAAGTCATGGATTTGAACAACTTTCTGCTTTCCAATGAAATGAGAGACAAGACCATCTATTGACTTAAAGATTTTACAAATTAAATGATAAATATCAGTTGTTGTTGTTGTTGTTCAGTTTCCCAGTCATATCTGACTCTTTGCAACCCCATGTTATGCAGTAGTATCAGTACCAACGCCAAATTTATGTGTGACCTTAAAAACCAACATCTTTAGAGAGTCGAAGTGATTCAGAGGATTATGTTTATGATTGTGGAAACAGCCATCAAATATAATTAAAGAGGCCAAGGGTCCTAGTGACTTTTGAGATTTATGAAATCTGTACCAAATGCTATATCAAACTTAGCCTTTGGGAAATGGCATCATGCACTCTGAGACTTCTAAGGACATTGTAAACAGTAGGTAATTTACCTTGTACCCCCACTTCCAGTCATCTAGGTGGTATTTATCACCACAGCCTTCTGGGTTGGGAAATAAAGTTTCATCTAATCTCATAAATTGTTTATTTCATGTAGAATGAATACAGAGTTGGTCTCTGTTTACCTCCAGGGCTGGGCATCTACAGGGGACTCTTTCTTGTCCAGTAGCCAGAGGAAGAGTGCGTGCAAGGGGAGGGAGAGTGCTATAATTAACCTGCAACATTCCACTTATAATTAAGGCTCATTTTTGCCTTGAGGTTTCAGGCAGGATCTATTTGGACCTTTACCCTTTCATCCTCCAGTGTTCTATTTCTTTCTGTCCATTGCCTGATCTCATTTCTTTCCAAGATGTGATTAATAGTTGCCACATTCTTTTGGGCCTCTCCAAGGGCAAAGGTTTAGCACAGGATAAAGTATGGATCCCTGGCAAAACCCACAAGGACTGTAGTGCCTGTGGGTTGAATCTCTCCATGAAGGTTCTACCTTGATTCATATGATGCCGCTTCTCCCTCCTCTACAGCAAGGCGCTCCAACAAGCCCCCAAAAGTCAATAGAGAATCAGACACAAACTGCAACAGGTTATGTCACTTTCTAGCAGGACAGACCTTCCATCATGCTTCTTGGACTTATAGCTTAGTGTAAAGATCTCTGCCATATGATGACAGCCTCCACAAACCTTGGTGATAAAGCCTGCCTATATCTGAGAGGTTTTTCATGAGAAATTATGTTGAATAGAGGGAAATCATATTCTTAACACCCAGAGGTAGTAGACAGCAGCAAGAAAGGACAATCCACTTGGGAGTTTTCAAAGGTATCCTACTTGGTGAAAGTGTTTGGTTGGGTGGGGGAATAAATGCTGCTTTAGGTTTTTGTTTTAACAAAATAATTTTTAAAAATCACATGGAACAGAGTAATTTGCATCAGACTCTTTGCACATTTAGGTGGCTGGCACTGTTTTTCAAGCATATAAATTCTGTATTCAGTTTAAGAAAGTGTATTTTTGATTGAGGTTAACACAGTATTTAAGTTAATGGAAAACATGCTTCCATTGCAGAGTATTTCCACCAGAATTGCTGGATTCTGTACAACAATCTGTTTCTATTTTGAAAAAAAAAAAGTGGTTCTGTTGTATGACCTAAATATTCCTCTTTTACTCTTATTTCACTCTTTTACACTCATGTGCTTTCTGTTTTGAGTATATTTTAATAAATGGCATAGTATGAGTTCAGATGAAAGACATTTCATAGTTCTATATATCCTTAATGTTTCAGAGAAACAAATATTTTGCTTACAGTCTGAGTTTCATTTCAGTATAGACTACTGCAATTCAATTGAAAGTCCCTCAGTCATATCCAACTCTTTGCAATCCTATGGAATAGTCCATGGAATTCTCCAGGCCAGAATACTGGAGTGAGTAGCTGTTTCCTTTTCCAGGGGATCTTCCCAACTCAGGGGTCGAACTCAGGTCTCTTGCATTGCAGGCAGATTCTTTACCAAGGGGCCACCAGGGAAGCCCCAAATGATGTTGGAATTGGGCAGAATACATAGTCTCAGGGGGCTTCCCAGGTGGGTCAGTGGTAAAGAATCTGCCTGCCAGTGCAGGAGACACAGGTTTGATCCTTGATCCAGGAAGATCCCACATGCCTCAGAGTAGCTAAGCCTAGTGGCACAACTACTGAGTTTGTGCCCTAGAGCCCAGGAGCTGCAACTACTGAAGTGCAAATGCCTAGAGCTTGTGTTCCATAACAAGAGAAGCCACTGCACTGAGAAGCCCATGCACCACAACTAGAGCATAGGCCCTGCTCTCCACAACTGGAGAAAAGCCTGCACAACAATGAATACCCACAATAGCAAAAAAATAAAAAATAAAAAAAAGAAGGAAATGGTTATTCCCAGCCACGACTTGCTCTGATCTCCATGGACACCTCTCCCAGTGATTCTCAAACTTTGGTGTATGATGTGATTGCTGGTGAGATTGGTAACAATTCAGATCCTGATCCCTGTTTTCAAATGTGTTAAATCAGAATCACTGTGGAGGGGCTGAGTTGTTTATATTTTTAACACGTTTTCAGTGATTTTGATGCACTCTGACTTTGAAACTTACATCATTAGAATAAGGTTAACTGAGTTGGACAGCCCGGGTCTTGAAATTCATGGAATCCTAGCAGTTTGGCAAGGATGGTAGTTTTAATTATTGTACAGCAAATACTGGATTCACAAGATGGTGGAGTTAAAGGACGTGCATTCAACTTCTGCAAAAACTCCAAAATTACAACTTGCTGCTGAACAACTATCGACAGGAGAATGTTGGAGGAGCTTCTCCAAGGAGAGGCCCCAACAAGATGGTAGGAGGGGCAATACCGCACTTAGAATCAGATCCCATACCTGCCAGAGACACTTGGAGGGCTCAAACAAACCTTGTGTGCACCAGGACCCAGAGACCCCAGAGAGACTGAGCTAGAACTGTGTTTGAGTGTTTCCTGCAGAGATACAGGTCAGCAGTGGCCTGCCACGGAGGCAGGGGTTCTGGGTGCAGCAGACCTGGGTATGGCATAAGCCCTCTTGGAGGTGGTCGCCATTAACCCCATCACAGAGCTGCCAGAACTTATGCAGGACTGGGGAAACAGACTCTTGGAGGGCACAAACTAAACCTTGTGCTCACCAGGACACAGGAGAAAGGAGCAGTGAGCCCACAAAAGACTGACCCAGACTTGCTTGTGAGTATCCAGGAGTCTCGGCAGAGGCATGGGTTGGTGGTGGCCTGCTGCATGGTCAAGGGCACTAAGTACAGTAGTGCATGAAACCTTTTGAAGGAGGTTGCCATTATCTTCATTAACTCCAACCATAGTTTGGCCTCATGTCACATGACAGGGAAGGAACACAGCCCCACCCATCAACAGAAAATTGGATTAAAGATTTACTGAGAATGGCCCCGCCCATCAAAATAAGACCCAGTTTCCCCTCAGTCAGTCTCTCCCATCAGGAAGCTTCCATAAGTCTCTTATCCTTATCCATCAGAGGGCAGACAGAATGAAAACCACAATCACAGAAAACTAACCAAACTGATCACATGGACCACAGCCTTGTCTAACTCAGTGAAACTATGAGCCATGCCATGTAGGGCCACCGAAGATGGATGGGTCATGGTGGAGAGTTCTGATGAAACATGGTCCACTGGAGAGGAGAATGGCAAACCACTTCAGTATTCTTGCCTTGAGAACCCCATGAACAGTATGGAAAGGCAAAAAGATAGGACACTTAAAGATGAACTATCTAGGTCAGTAGGTGCCCAATATGCTACTGGAGAAGAGTGGAGAAATAACTCCAGAAAGAATGAAGAGATGGAGCCAAAGCAAAAACAAAACACACTTGTGGATATGATGGGTGTTGGAAGTAAATCCTGATGCTGTAAAGAGCAATACCACATAGGAACCTGGAATGTTAGCTGCATGAATCAAGACAAATTGGAAGTAGTCAAACAGGAGATGGCAAGAGTGAACATCAACATTTTCAGAATTAGCAAACTAAAATGGATTGGAATGGGTGAATTTAACTCAGATGACCATTGTATCTACTACTGTGGGCAAGAATCCCTTAGAAGAAATGGAGTAACCCTCATAGTCAACAAAAGAGTCCAAAATGCAAGACTTGGATGCAACCTCAAAAACAACAGAATGATCTCTGTTTGTTTCCAAGACAACTCATTCAGTATTACAGTAATCCAAGTTTATGACCTGACCAGTAATGCTGAAGAAGCTGAAGTTGAACAGTTCTATGAAGACCTACAAGACCTTCTAGAACTAATACCCAAAAAAGATGTCCTTTTCATTAGAAGGGACTGGAATGCAGAAGTAGAAAGTCAAGAAATACCTGGAGTAATGGGCAAATTTTGCCTTGCAGTACAGAATGAAACAGGGCAAAGGCTAATAGAGTTTTGCCAAGAGAACGCACTGGTTGTAGCAAACACCCTCTTCCAACAACACAAGAGAAGACTGTACACATGGACATCACCAGGTGGTCAATTCCAAAATCAGACTGATTATATTCTTTGCAGCCAAAGATGGAGAAGCTCTATACAGTCAGCAAAAAAAGACCAGAAGCTGACTGTGGCTCAGATCACGAACTCCTTATTACCAAATTCAGACTGAAATTGAAGAAAGTAGGGAAAACCACTAGACCATTCAGGAATGACCTTAACAAATTCCCTTACAATTATACAGAGGAAATGAAAAATAGATTCAAGGGATTAGATCTTATAGAGTGCCTGATGAACTATGGGTGGAAGTTCATGACATTGTACAAGAGACAGGGATAAAAACCATTCCCAAGAAAAAGAAATGCAAAAAGGCAAAATGATTGTCTGAGGAGGCCTTACAAACTGCCAAGAAAAGAGAAGCTAAAGGCAAAGGGGAAAAGGAAAGTATACCCATTTGAATGCTGAGTTCCAAATAATAACAAGGAGAGGTAAGAAAGCATTTCTCAGAGATCAGTGCAATGAAATAGAGGAAAAGAGTAGAATGGGAAAGATTAGAGATCTCTTCAAGAAAATTAGAAATACCACGGGAAAATTTCATGCAAAGATGGGCACAATTAAGGACAGAAATGGTATGGACCTAACAGAAGCAGAGGATATTAATAAGAGGTGGCAAGAATACACAGAAGAAGTATCCAAAAAAAATACTCATGACACAGATAACCATGATGGTGTGATCATTCACTTAGAGCCAGACATCGTGACATGTGAAGTCAAGCAGACCTTAGGAAGCATCACTAGGAACAAAGCTAGAGGAGGTGATGAAGTTCCAGATGAGCTATTTCAAATCTTGAAAGATGATGCTGTGAAAGTGCTGCACTCAGTTAAGTTCAGTCACTCAGTCGGGTCCGATCTTTGCAACCCCATGAACTGCAGCATGCCAGGCCTCCCTGTTCATCACCAACTCTTGGAGTCCATCCAAACCCATGTTCATTGAGTCAGTGATGCCATCCAACCATCTCATCTTCTGTCTTCATGTCTCCTCTTGCCCTCAGTCTTCCCAGCATCAGGGTCTTTTCCAATGAGTTAGCTCTTCGCATCAGGCGGCCAAAGTATTGGAGTTTCAGCTTCCATATCACTCCGTCCAATGAACACCCAGGACTGATCTCCTTTAGGATGGACTGGTTGGATCTCCTTGCAGTCCAAAGGACTCTCAAGAGTCTTCTCCAACACCACAGTTCAAAAGCATCGATTCTTTGGCACTCAGCTTTTTTTATGGTCCAACTCTCACATCCATACATGACCACTGCAAAAACCATAGCCTTAACTACATGGACCTTGTTGACACTATAATGTCTCTGCTTATTAATATGCTGTCTAGGTTGGTCATAACTTTCCTTCCAAGGAGTAAGAGTCTTTTGATTTCATGGTGACAATCACCATCTGCAGTGATTTTGGAACCCAGATAAATAAAGTCAGCCACTGTTGCCACTGTTTCCCATCCATTTGCTATGAAGTTATGGGACTGGATGCCATGATCTTAGTTTTCTGAATGTTGAGCTTTAAGCCACCCTTTTCACTCTCCTCTTTCACTTTCATCAAGAGGCTCTCTAGTTCTTCTTCACTTTCTGCCATAAGGGTGGTGTCATTTGCATATCTGAGGTTACTGACATTTCTCCTGGTAATCTTGATTCCAGCTTGTGCTTCCTTCAGCCCAGCATTACTCATGATGTATTCTGCATATAATTTAAATAAGCAGGGTGACAATATACAGCCTTGATGTACTCCTTTTCCTATCTGGAACCAATCTGTTGTTCCATGTTCAGTTCTAACTGTTGCTTCCTGACTTGCATACAGATTTCTCAGGAGGCAGGTCAGGTGGTCTGGTATTCCCATCGCTTTCAGAATTTTCCACAGTTTATTGTGATCCACCAGTCAAAGGCTTTGGCATAGTCGATAAAGACTAGAGATATCTTCAAGAAAATTAGAGATACCAGGGGAACATTTTATGCAAAGATGGGCTCAATAAAGGACAGAAATAGTAGGGACTTAACAGAAGCAGAAGATATTAAGAAGAGGTGGAAAGAATACACAGAAGAATTGTACAAAAAAGATTTTCATGACCCAGATAATCACGATGGTGTGATCACTCACCTAGAGCCAGACATCCTGGAATGTGAGTTCAAGTGGGCCCTAGGAAGCATCACTACGAACAAAGCTAGTGGAGGTGATGGAATTCCAGTTGAGCTATTTCATGTCCTGAAAGATGATGCTGTGAAAGTGCTGCACTCAATATGCCAGTAAATTTGGAAAACTCAGCAGTTGCCACAGGACTGGAAAAGGTCAGTTTTCATTCCAATCCCAAAGAAAGGCAATGCCAAAAAATGCTCAAACTACTGCACAATTGCAATCATCTCTCACACACTGTGCTCAATATGTCAGCGAATTTGGAAAATTCAGCAGTGACCACAGGACTGGAAAATGTCAGTTTTCATTCCAATACCAAAGAAGGGCCATGCCAAAATATGTTCAAATACCACAGAATTGCACTCATCTCACATGCTAGTTAAGTAATGCTCAAAACTCTCCAAGCCAGGCTTAAGCAATAAGTGAACCGTGAACTTCCAGATGTTCAAGCTGGTTTTAGCAGAGGGAGAGGAACAAGAGGTTGAATTGCCAACATCCACTGGGTCATCAAAAAAGCAAGGGAGTTCCAGAAGAACATCTATTTCTGCTTTATTGACTATGCCAAAGCCTTTAACTGTTTGTATCAAAACAAACTATGAAAAATTCTTCAAGAGATGGGAATACCAGACCACCTTACCTGCCTCCTGAGAAATATGTATGCAGGTCAAAAAGCAATAGTTAGAGCTGGACATGGAACAACAGACTGATTCCAGATTGGGAAAGGAGTATGTTAAGGCTGTAAGCATCACCTTGCTTATTTAACTTATATGCAGAGTACATCAAGCAAAACGCCAAGCTGGATGAAGCACAAGCTGGAATCAAGATTGCTGGGAGAAATATTGATAATCTCAGCTATGCAGATGACACCACCCTTATTGCAGAAACTGAAGAACTAAAGATCCTTTTGATGAAAGTGAAAGAGGAGAGTGAAAAACGTGGCTTAAAACAACATTCAGAAAACTAAGATCATGGCATCTGGTCCCATCACTTCATGGCAAATAGATGGGGAAACAATGGAAATGGTAAGCAGACTTCATTTTTTTTGGTCTCCCAAATCACTGCAGATGGTTACTGCAGCCATGAAATTAAAAGATGCTTGCTCCTTGGAAGAAAAGCTATGACCAACCTAGACAATATCTTAAAAAGCAGAGACATTACTTTGCTGACAAAGGTCTGTCTAGTCAAAGCTATGGTTTTTCCAGTAGTCGTATGTGAATATGAGATTTGGAATATAAAGAGAGCTGAGCACTGACAAATTCATGCTTTTGGACTGTGGTGTTAGAGAAAACTCTTGAGAGTCCCTTGGACAGCAAGGTGACCCAACCAGTCAATCCTAAAGGAAATCAGACCTGAATATTCTTTGAGAGGACTGATGCTGATCTAAAGCTCCAATACTTTGGCCACCTGATGTGAAGAACTGACTCATTGGGTAAGATCCTGATACTGGGAAAGATTGAAGGGGGGATGAGAAGAGGATGACAGAGGATGAGATGATTGGATGGCATCACCAACTCGATGGACATGAGCTGGAGTAAGCTCCAAGAGTTGGTGATGATCAGGGAAGCCTGATGCAGTCGATGGGGTTGCAGAGTGTTGGACATGACTGAGTGACAGAACTGGAATTAACTGAAATACCACATCCTCTGCACACAAAGGGGATTACATCCTTGTTCTAAAGTTGGATGCAGTTATAAGATTGATTTTGGCCAATGAGAAGTAAGCTGATATGATTTACTTCCTACCATACTTCAAGTAAGATTTTAACTTTATGTTGTTGGAGAGGCTTTCATCTTTTGGGTTCCTGCCCTCTGCCATGAGAAGAATTTATCCCAGGGACTTCTGGGTGCATCAAATGGAAGGATGTTGTACATCCTAAAATGAGGGGGAAAGATGCACAGCATGAAATATAGTCACTGTAGCTGCCTCAGAGAGTCATATGTAAAAAATAAGTTTTAGTTGTTGTAAACCAGTGAGATTTTGGGATTATCTCATACAGCATTATTGCAGCAAAAGCTGACTAATACAGCCATTAACTAAACAAGGCAAATGAGGCATATATTAAACAGGAACAAAAATGGCTTGAATTCCATTTCACATACTACTTTCAGATTTCTAGATGCCCTTTACAGACTTATTTGAGGTTATCTTTAGTGTCTTTGGTGTTTGTTTCATTTTGACTTAATCTACATGAAAATGTTAGAGAAGGAGAAAATTAGCTTATGAATAGATTTAGTCAGGATCTAGAACACTCTTGGAATTGGCTTTGATTCTGAATTTTCTCCCTTAGGCCCTCTATGTGTTTTCCCTAGAGTAGGAGCTTTGGCATTTTTGCTGTTTGTTTGATCCACAGTAATAACAGATAATAAAGGTTACTATAGAGTTCATGAAATTCTCCAGGCCAGAATACTGGAGTGCGTAGCCTTTCCCTTCTCTCAGGCATCTTCCCAACCCAGGGATCAAACTCAAGTCTCCCACATTGCAGGCGGATTCTTTACCAGCTGAGAGACCAGGGAAGCCCTAGTATATGCCAAGAGTGATCCTAAGTGTTTTCTGTGTGCTAATTCATTGAATTTTCCAATGACTCTGTGAGATAGAGACTATTTAAAACGTAAAAAAATATATTTATTTATTTATTTTTGGCTGTGCTGGGTCTTTCTTGCTGCATGAGCTTTTCTCTAGTTGTGGAGAGCAGGGGCTACTGTCTTGTTGCAGTGCACTTCTCATTGCAGTGGCTTCTCTTGTTGGGGAGCACAGGCTCTAGGATGTGCAGGCTTCAGTAGTTCCAGCATGTGGGCTCAGAAGTTGTGGCTCCTGGGTTCTAGAGCACAGGCTCAATAGTTGTGACTCATGTGCTTTTGGACTGTGGTTTTGGAGAAGATTCTTGAGAGTCCTTTGGACTACAAGGAGATCCAACCAGTCTGTCTGAAAGGAAATCAGTCCTGTATATTCATTGGAAGGACTGATGTTGAAGCTGAAACTCCAATACTTTGGCCATCTGATGTGAAGAACTGACTCACTGGAAAACACCCTTATGCTGGGCAAGATTGAAGGTGGGAGGAGAAGGGGACAGCAGAGGATGAGATGGTTGGATGGCATCACCAACTCAATGGACATGAGCTTAAGTAAAGTCTGGGAGCTGGTGATGGACAGGGAGGCCTGGCATGCTGCAGTCCATGGGGTTGCAAAGAGTGAGACAGTACTGAGCAATTGAAGTGAGTGAGTGAGTGTGCTTAGTTGCTTCGCAGCGGGTGGGATCTTCCCGGATCTAGGATCAAACCTGTGTCTCCTGTATTGGCAGGCAGATTCTTTACCACTGAGCCACCAGAAGAGAAGCCCTGTAGAGACTGTTAATATCTTTACTTCATGAATGAAGAGCAGGGCTCACACTGACCACACAGCTAGATGACAGCCGTGGGAAGCCTGACCTCAGAAGCTGGTCTCTTGACCACTCTGTCATTGCCTCTAGAATAAGTTTTCAACACATTACCCTTCTTTATTTAATGCTCCTCCTAGAAAAAGCAAGTTACCTAATTCTCATCTGAAACAGAAAGATTTCAGACCTTAGCAGTTAAATGTGGGTACAATACATCCTTGAGAAAAGGACTATCTGTTGCAATATTTGTTTTTTTATCCTTCTCCTCTTCTAGTTTTGGTCTAGAATATTTCTTTTTCCACTTTCTAATTCCCTCATCAGAGAAACAGAAATTATGGCTTTTCATTTCATTTTGACCCAGAAACCTGAAGGCAGATTATACAATTTCCAGCAAAGCACTTCATTAGAATAAAATCCAGCAAAACAACACATTTTTATATATTCCATGAGTTCATGGCAATGAGATGCAACTTGCACAGGGTAAAGTTACAATTTAAAAATTGTGTAAAATAATAGCATCTATTTATTCAGGACCTACTCCCTACTCAGAGGCATTTTCCAGTTATTAGCTTTACTTCTAATAATAAACCTGCAGAGAAATTATGATCAACTTCTTTTGTGGGCAAGAAGGTTGAATCTTAACAAAATCACATCACTGTGTAATAGAACAACAGTGGAGACAGATTTTTATGATTTCAAATTCTGTTGTCTGGCCTCCACACCTCATCACTTCTCTTACTTTGAAGAAATAGCTTTTAAAAACTCTTAAATGACAGCATAAAAACTACTTATCCCTATTTATTCTCATTATATTAAAATCTCTGAAATGGATGTAGCTCTCAATCCCTTTTCTACACAGCAAGCTCAATTGATTGAATGAGTACTAATAAACATTATTTCTTCTCAGTATGCATTATTATCAGATGAATGGTAAATAGGATTTAAATACAGCATGAGACCTCTCATTCCTATTTAAAACAAAACAAAACTGTTCTGCTTTTTACTGTCCTTTTAATTTTTGTTCTAGCTTTGTCAAATCTATTCTGCATCCAGGGAACAAACTGTTCTCTGCCTCTCTTAATGATTAAGTAGAGGACAGATTCTTAACTATTTCCTCTAGTTGATCTTACGGTATAAAACAGTAGCTTGATCTACAAAATTGTTCCTAAATCTATTTACCTGTCACACTAACTTATTGTAAAAAGACAATATTCCAAGAAGAGAATCCTTTTATGCTTGCATATCAGATTTCCCAAAGACATATATTAGCAACCTCAACTCTTTTTTTGGTATTAGGAGTGCAAGAAAAATTGTTTGAACAAATGGTTACTTTAAAGAATCTTGATGTACTCTGAAGGGAATAGAGTAGAAAATGCATTCTGTAATTTTCTCACCAAAATCACATACTTCCTAAGATTAAAGAAAAGATAAATGGGAGGCAGAGTAAGAAGAAATTGATTGCCAGTCTGTTTCCATTCAAAGCTCAGATAAATGGAAATGATCTCAAAGATCCAGGGACACTGGGAAACAACATGGGTGTATCCATTCTCCAGAATACCAGGACCATTAGGATGTGAATATATAAAGAGATTTATTAGAAGGAGTTGGATCATGTTATTATGGAAGCAAGTCTAAACTTTGTAGGATGGGCTAACAGACTAGAGACCCAGTAGAGTTCCATTCTGAGTTCAAAGGTAGTATACAGTACAACCAGGAAGAGCTGATGTTGGAGACAAAGTCCAAAGGCAGTTGGATGGAGAAATCCTTTCTTGTTGGAGTGGGGGTGGGGCAGAATCCATCTTTTGTTTTATTCAGACTGGCAACTGATTGGACGAGGCTTGCCCACACTAAGGAGAGCAGTCAGTTTTACTCAAAGTCCACTGACTTAATCTCATCTCAAACATGCTCACAGAAACATCTAGAATAATGTTTGGCTAAATATCTGGCTATCCTGTGGCTCAGTCAAGTAGCCTTATTAAATTAACCATCTCAGTGGACATAAAGAGGATCCAGTTCTTTTTTCTTACTGTCTCAGGTTAAGAAGACACCCTAAATTATTACTGTAGGAGATAACTTCAAAATTGTTTGAGATGATTACTTACTCAGTGGGCAAGTGTCTTTTAGTCTAAGGAAAATTTAGAATTAAACATAGAAATATTTAAGCATAGGACCACGTCTGCAGTAAGTATTTCACTTGAGAATTCTAAGTTACATTGGTATTAAAAGTATTTATAATAGTTAAAAGAGAATTTAGTCTATGTATCAGTCGGGATAGGTGTGATTACCCTATGAATGAATAGCTCCCAAGTCATAGAGACTAAGAAGTTTTCTCCTGCTCATGCTACATATTTCTCAGCGATAGGTGGGAAAATATGCTTTTTAAAAATTTTTGGCACTTTTTTCATTTCACTAAGGTACAATTGACATATAACCTTGTGTAAATTTAAGGTGTACAATGTGATGATTTGATACACATATATAGTGAAATTACAACAAGGTTAGTTAACACCTTAATCACCTCACAAAATTATCATTTTTTGTATGTGTGGTGAGAATATTTAAGATTTATTTTCTTAACAACTTTCAAGTATATAAATCAGTATCATTAACTATAGCCATCATACATGTATATTAAATCCCAAGAAATTATCCTCTTTATAACTGGAAGCTTGTACCCTTTGACCAACATGTTCCCATTTCTCCCTTCTGCATGGCCCTTCACAACCACCATTCTACTCCTTATTTCTATGAACTTGGCTTTTTAAGAAAGATATTTTTTATATAAGAGTGAGCATGCAATGTATGTCTTTCTCTGTCTGATTAATTTCATTTAGCATAATGGCCTCAAGGTCTATCCATGTTTCTTTTCATGATAGGAAAGTATGCTTCATACTGTCTTCATCAGGGACTAAGGCTTAGAGTGGCACCACCATCTGGAGCATCGCTGGTACACATTTCTGGGGGAAGAGAAGCTAGGACTGACTCTTGAAGTTTTCTAACTAGAAAGTGACACATGTTGCTTCTGCTCATAGTTTATTGGCCAAAGCAAGTCACATGACCAGACCTAATGTCAATGGACTGGGAAGCACATTCTTATTAGGAATATGGAAGGAAGGAATGTGGATTATGGTTGTTAACCTTAATGCCTATCATCGGCCATTCAAATAGCATTAGATAAGGATTCTAGTTTTTCTCCAGTTTTATTGAGAAATAACTGACATACATCACTGTATAAGTTTGGGGTTTATAGCATGATCTTTTGACTTACATATATTGTGAAACAATACGTTTGGTTAACATCCATAACCTCATACTGATACAATAAAAAGAAAAGAGAAAAAAATTTGTCTTGTGAAGGGAGCTCATAGAATCTACTCTCTTAACAGCCTTCCTATGTACCATCCAGCGGTGTTAACTATAATTATCATGCCATACACCACATTCCTAGTACTTATTTATCTTACTGACAACTTATACATTTTGACCAACTTCCTCCACTTTCCCATTCCTGCCCCTTCCCCCTGGCTCTTATAACTACAAATCTGTTCTCTTCTTTGATGAGTTTGGTGGCTGTTTTTTTTTTAAACTCCACAATAAGTGAGATCATGCAGTATTTTTCTTTCTCTGTCTGATTTATCATAATGCCTTTAAGGTCCATTTGTATAACAAATAATATGGTTTTCTCATTTTTAAGATGAATAATATTCCATTGTGTATACATATACCACAAACTACTTTAAGGAATTCTAACTTAAAATGTGCAGTCTGCATAATCAATTTAAACTTGTGATTTTTAGGTCAAAGATCAAAGTTATGAGTAATATTGAAAAGTTTAAGAAAACATATCTATCATATGTGTAAGTTCTTCTATATGTATATTACATATAGAACTACTTAAACATTAGAAAGTCTTTTATTTTTGTAAATTGGACAATTAAGTACTTAAGTATATATATACAATTAAAAAATCCTTAAAGAAACCAAATAACTAAAATTTTGAAGGTGATTATAAGTTAATTTTAGTCTTTTTGAAATTACCAATATTTGCTTAGAGTTATACGTGGAGTAATAAGCTTTGTAAGTTTAATTTAAAGGTTTAAGAAGGAATAAGGTTTTTGAATTTATTTTACTCTAATAAATAAATATTAATTTATATTTTGTTGTTATTTTTAACATTAATTTACTTTTTATTGAAGTGGAGTTGATTTACAATGTCATGGTAGTTTCTGGTATACAGCAAAGTGATTCATATATATATATTCAGTTATATATATATATATATACACACACACACACACACACACACTTTCTTTTTCTTATTTTTTTATTATGGTTTATTATGGAATATTGAATATATTTTCCTGTGCTTTACAATGGGACCATGTTGCTTAACTGTCCTGTAAAATTAATTTTTAACACCAAAGTAAGCTCTTGAAAAGCAACTACCGTTTTTGGTATATCAGAATCTCCCATTAAGTTTGTAAATGCTGTTAAAATCTTAAGGCCCACTCTATTTTCCTTTCTGAGCATTTACATCTGTGGAATAATTATTATTAGAGACTTGAGCATAAAAGACCTACTTCAAATGTACAGAATAATAGAGGAGGACCTGAAGATGCAGTCTGCTATGTTTCTGTGCGTGCGTGCTCAGTCGCTTCAGTTGTTTCCAACTCTTTGTGACCCATGGCCCAGAGTCTGCCAGACTCCTCTGTCCATGGAATTTTTCTGGCAAGAATACTGGAGTGAGTTGCCATTTCCTATTCCAGGGGATCTTCCTGACCCAAGGATTGAACCCGAGTCTCTTGTGCCTCCTGCATGACAAGTGGATTCTTTTCTGCTGAGCCACCAGGGAAACCCTAACTTGCAGTCTGCTAGGCAACAGAGTGACAATCTTCTTTCTTTAGCTTATGTAAATAAATTTTTAAAAAGCCAAATTTTAAAAGAAAACAATTATGTCTTCAATACAGTCTAGTGTCCTCCTCTACGTGTACAAACTGCAGTGCAGATAAAGTTCATGGAGGTAAAGTACTTACTTGAATTGGTTGGAAGTAGAGAAGGAAGAGAAATCCTGTATTTGGTGAAACCCACTGTTTACAGTGCCTTCAAAATGTGGGTCTGTGTGGTGATTTACTTCTGATGAGTAAGACCAAGTAAGATATTCAAAAACATATGACAATTTATACAGTGTGTGTACATATATTTATTTATGGCTTCATCTGCACCACATGAGAAATTATTATGGCTTTGTGAAGGCTGCAAATCTTTTGCATACAAGTCAGAGTGTCTATTCCATGTGGCTTAGGAAAATGTGTAAAGCTTCCATATGGGAAAAAAGATATTCTGGTACTGAAACAAATAACGAGTCAACCATCAAAGAACCTACTGAAAAGTTTGACAAATATCGCAAAAGTTTGAATGCCAGTTTTAATGACTCCACATTTTATTTTACAGTATACGTTGCCATTTTGTACCAGAGCTGCACAGACGTTTCTGCCCAAGACTACAGGATTTAATATGTGATTATATTATATGTACAATGTATACATGTATATATGTTGTTTATTTCAATTTGCCTCCAGTTTGCATAGCCTACTAGATGTCCCAATGATTGGCTATTGCTCTCACAGTGAAACTAAAGAGGTGCCAACTCTCTTGAAGTAAATTCCAAAACCTCAGAATAATGATTATATATTTGATTTATACAGTGTACTTCTCCCAAAGTGCTCATTTTAAATTAACTCCACATTGAAGGGAATGATCATCTCAGTGACTGACAGTGCTAGGTTAGGCTGACTTTGCCTTAACGTCATCAATGACCATAACCAAAATAAGAACGAAAAGGCAAACAAAAGGAAGAAGAGAACAAAATGTAACAAAGAAGCTAACATCACATTAAAATTTGGGTTATCACATAACGTTGAACTAGGCTGTTCCTTCCTATGGGCCATGTGATATGATACTTGAGGTCCCTATATTGCCCCAGATCCCCTTTCGTCTGCATGCTGCACTGCAGTAGTCCCAAACCACGGCCACAGGCTAGATTTGGCCCACCTCTGTGTTTCATTTGGCTTATACACTGTTTAAAACTTTTTTGAGCCAACATTTTGAAATTGGAAGCTTTCACATAAAAATTCAGATTTCTGGCATCTCTCAGATAATTAGGAGATCTGGGAACTGCACTCCTATTACCACATTGCAGTCTCTGGCGGGTTGGGCAGCTACTGCCCCCTTTAGAAGGGCATGTATTCTCCATGTCTGTTAGTTGCTCAGTCGTGCCCGACTCTTTGCGACCCCAAAGACTGCAGCCCACCAGGCTCCTCTATCCATGATATTTTCCAAGCAAGGATACTGGAGTGGGTTGCCATTTCCTTCTCCAGGGGATATTCCCAACCCAGGGACTGAACCTGGGTCTCCTGCATTGCAGGCAGATTCTTTACTGACTGAGCTACAAGGGAAACATCCTATGGTCCTCACAAATTCCTGCTGCTTCACAACATTGATGATATCAGTCCCCAGTTACTGTGCTCTGTTTCTTTCTACAGGTATCTTCATATGTATGTAAAAATATGGTAGTCTTTAACTCAGGTTGTTTTTTGTGGGTTCTTTTCTCCTTTTCTCTCACATCCACTGAGGGCTAATTTCTCTCCCCTATCTCTCACTGTTGATTGGTTTTAGTTTCTGAAAAGGTTCTCCGAGGCATGTTTGCTGGTTGGCTTTTCTCCCTGGGGCCGTATAAGATTAGACATGGGGAAGGTAAAAGAAAAGGGGAGAAGGGAAAAGCAGATAAGAGAGTGTGTCAGTTTTAGCTTAGTTCACTTGTTGCTGGGACCTGGACTCTCTGCCAGCCACTTTTTGCTTGTGCTGTGAGGTTCCACCAGCAGAGGGGCCAAGAGGGGGTGCAAGAGAGACCACAAGGGTGGAGGAGGCTGAAGGGATTTGTTTCTTCTTGGTTCACACTGGCTTCCTGTTTCTTGTGCCCATCCCCAAAAAGCACTCCTTCACTGGGGCAGCAGCAGTTCCTTTGTGACATGGCAGGGGAAGATGGTTTGCCATTTTCTCCATGCTTGCCAAACCACCTTAACAGATACATACTACTGTATATAAAAGAGAAAAACAACACGAATCTACTTTATAGCACAGGGAATTATATTCAATATCTTGTCATGACCTATAATGGAAAAGAATCTTATGCCCACCCCCAATTCCTCTTCAAAGGTCTAAGATCTCAGCTCATGGGTGTCTTGCCTCCAAACTTCTAAGTTCACATATCTTGAAGTCTTCTGTTGCTTCCTCAGTTCCAGGGAATGGAAGCTGGAGTTGCTACTTTGGGGATGCATTGGAGTTCTCTTTTTTCTCTACTTAACAAATTGAAATTTAGTTAAGTATTTACACAAAAAATTCCTCTCTGACTGGATCCTGACTAACAAAAGTTGATTAGGGGTGTGCAATCTAATATGGTAGCTATTATTCACCTTAATTATTTAGATGTAAATTTAATTATTTTAAAGTAAAAAAACTCAGTTTCCTAGTTATATTAAGCACATTTCAAGTGCTCAATAACCAGATGAGGCTACCAGTTACTGTACTGGATGGTGCAGATAATAGAAAATTTCTGTCATCACAGGAAATTCTGTGGTCAGTGCTGGGCTAGAGAAATGAAGGGGTCTTCAAAGTAGGGGGGTGGAACATGAAAGGAAGAGCTTCCTTCGAACCCAGAAATGAGGCAGAAGATACTTAGCTCTTGTAAAGAAAAATTGAAAAAAAGAGAGAGATTCTCTGATCGCAATCAGTAACTTTGAACGTCAGCGAACCGCTGGTTATGTGCAGCGGGTTTTTGAAACTTTGCCTCCTCATTGGACCTCCCTGGTGGCTCAGATGGTAAAGTGTCTGCCTACAATCCAAGAGACCTGGGTTCAATCCCTGGATTGGGAAGATCTCTTGGAGAAGGAAATGACAACCCACTCCAGTATTCTTGCCTGGAAAATCCGATGGACAGTGGAACCTGGTAGGCTACAGTCCATGGGGTCACAAAGAGTTGGACACGACTGAGCAACTTTACTTACTTTATTATGGATGGGCTTAGGAAATATGGAGTTAACTTGGACTTTGGAGATTTAGCTAATTTATTGGATGACAGAATCAAGAGCCCAAATCAAGTTAAAATAGAAAACCAGGTTTAACAAGATGAAATGTACTAAGATTAATTTAATATGTTATACTGGGGGCTTCCCTGGTGGCTCAGTGGTGAAGAATGAGTGCAAATGCAGGGGATGCAGGTTCAATCCCATGTCTGGGAGGATCCCACACACTGTGTGCCACACTACTGAGACTGTGCCTGGGAGCCACAACTGTGGAGCCCACGTGCTGCCACTGCTAAAGCCTGTGTTCCCTAGAGCTTGTGCTTGGCAACAAGAGAAACTGCTGCAATGAGAAGCCCTCACTCCACAACTGGAGAGCTGCGCCTGCTCCCTGCAACTAGGGAAAGCCCTCACAGCAGCGAAGACCCAGTATAGTCAAAAATAATGAATAAATAAAATTATTTAAAAAAAAGGTTACAGTGATTTCAGAATCAACTGAACAAATGTAGAGTAGCCAAGAGTAACATTGATTTCTATGAAAAGGACTGAATGTCTTTTGTCAGTCATGAACTCATGACAAGTAGATAATGTAATAGGTGTGCCTAAAATCTAATTCAACCTTAGGTTGCATAGATAGATGACCGCAGTGACAAGGAGGTGATAGCTTAATAAGAGTCCACTAACCACATCTCACCTCATTTGTAACACTTCATTTGGATGCCACACTTCGAAGGTGATACTCATAAACTAAAAGCTTTTCAAGGAAAAGCACACCAAACAAAGAAGAGATTTGACCTAAATGATGTTAAGAAAAATTGTATACATTTAGTGTACAGGAAGGAAGGCATGGTGTCATTTTGGGAGCTCTTATTAAATAGAAAAGTATTCTTTTTCAGTAATAAAACTGAAGGAAGAGTTAGACACAGTGGGAAGAAGATATATATGTCCTCTTTATGGATGAAAAAGTTTGCAACCATTAGAAATGTCCAAAAGTGAAAGGGTTCCTATAGGAGAGACTGTTTTCAGAATGTTTGGTTTTGAGTAATACAACTCTAATATCATTTTTTCCCCATAATACTTGTTATTTTAGAGTTAGAGTCAAATTCTATACTGAGATTAGTTGAGATTTGTCTATATAACCTATATCTTTGGAACCTTGAGTTTTCGAAATTAAAAACATAATTTTAAGCATCCTACACTTCCCAGGATTTTTTTTTTAACACAGCACACACAGCAAGAAATGGCTTATTTAACTCAAAGAACTGTTGTTCAAAAAAAGTCCATATTCCCATTTATTCAAAATCTGAGGTATTGAAGAGTTAATTTAATCCACTTACATTTTGTATTTACTTTCCCCATGCCCTTCAGTATGCCTGTTACACAGTCAATAGTCCTAGGGTAAAGGATTGCTTCTATCCAAGTCTATCTAGGAAGTTTGGCCTCAGATAACGTCATTTATGGTTAAGAAGGATCATTGTTGTGCTAAGTAATTTTTCGTGGTTGGCAGCCTTAAAAGTTGGGATTGCTGGCTGCTTTTTGGATATTATATCATAAGTATGGATGAGTTGCAATACAAACATTGAAAAACCTTCAGTATGCTTTGCCCAAATAAAAGAATAACCATCCAAGTTATGAAGAGATACATCTTAAATATTCTGACTTCCACAGTTTTTTTTTTTTTGGTCTTTTTCTCCAGTTATAATTTTTCATAATGCTGTAGCCTGCCAGTGTCAACAAATGGGTGTTTTCTGGTAGGATAATTGAGTTGAGATTTTTCTCCTCTGACATGAAGTCAGAGCATTAAGGTACAAACCTATGGGTTACTTCTTTGTAGTAGAGAAAGTTAATTCCTCCCTGAAGTCACCTCTGGTAGAATTTAGGCACAACAGGACTGCTGCTATCTTGAGTAAACAGCTAATTTATTATTCAGGAGCTGATCTTGTAATCTGTATATTATTCAAGTCTTTAGTCTTTTCTTTTCTTAGATTTTTGTACCAACTCTTGACTTTCTTATATATTCTTCTATATCTTTTAGGTGGTACTAGTGGTAAAGAACTTGTATGCCAATGTAGGAGACATCAGACACAGATTTGATACCTGAGTCAGGAAACTCCCCTGGAGGAGTGTATGGCAACTCACTCCATTATTCTTGCTTGGAGAATCCCATGGACAGAGGAGGCTGGCCAGCTACAGTCCATAGGGTTGCTAAGAGTTCGACATGACTAAAGTGACAGCACAGCTCGCAAGCAGGAACAAGAAACTGATCATTTAATTTTGGAAATTTCATCAACTGCTTCTTTTAGAACGTTTATCCAATATGCCGCCATATACATATTTGAGTATGAAAACAATGTAATATACTGTTGAGCATCAGGAAAGGGCATCAGAAAGAAAGGCTTACTTATCCATGTCACTTAAAATAAATATGGATCAAAGCTAATATGGCTGAATACTTACTATGAGCTAGGGATTTCATATTGCTCATACAGAAATCTTAGAAGATAGGCTTTCTAAATTTTCCAAGTTGAGAGGAACATAATTTATCAGAGGCCACACCATGGTCAAATAAGAGAGCCAGATTTTTTTTTTGTTTGTTTTGTTTTTGGACTGTGCTGAGTCTTTTTTGCTGCACACAGGCTTTCTCTAGTTGTACCTAGTGGGGGCTACTCTTCGTTTTGGTGCACGAACTTCTCATTGTAATGGCTTCTCTTGTTTTGAAGACCAGGGTTCTAAAGCGCTGATTCAGTAGCTGAGGGCTTAGTTGCCCTGTGGTATGTGGAATTTCCCCAGACTAGGCATCAAAACTGTATCCCCTGAATCGGCAGGTGGATTTTATCCATTGTGTCACCAGGGAAGTTGGGGAGAGCCAGGATTTGAACCTGAAGTTTTATGACACTGAAGTCCATGTTTTGCTTTGCCTCTGCTTTATATTTTAAAGAATTGGCAGTGATGTGGACTTTTTGTCTGTCTTCTCTTCCACTGAGTGATTAGAATGTCATTGGGTGTTTGAGGGATAGTTGCTTTAGTGTAGGGGGAAGCATACTGTCATTGTCTTCATTTGGAAGTTTACGATGGTTTTAGGAATAGGACGGATGCTGAGTTAATGAGTTAACAAGATATCATGTGGACTGTGCTGGATTGTTTGTTTGAACTTGGCATCATCACCAGCAGCCTCTTCCAAGGCAGTGGAACACATTTCCTTGAACTCCCTTCCCTGTGTGGTGCTCGATTAGAATTTGCCAGTAAGAGGGACTTAAGTGAGATTCAGAAGATGGAAGTGAAGTAAAACTTTTATCCTGGGAAGGTCCTGATGGTTAGATGCAGCTGGTGTCTAGAGCTTTCCACAAACTTTTACTTAATGGTTCTGGCACATTTTTGGACTTTCCCAGTCTGTGATTTTTCTAGGTAATAAGTAGTTTCCAGACCTTTCTACATGGTCACTCTTCATAGCTGTGGCCACTTCTCAAACTTCCTAGGATTGATGTTTTTTCCCCACTATATTCTAAAACCTTCAATGCTGCATCCTGTAATATTTATGTAGCCTTAATTTCTATAGTCCATCTATTTCACTGTAATGCTGATGTTCACTTTTTTCCCTAAGTAAATCCAAATTGGTAGATCAAATGTAACTTTTCCTACATTTAAATAGATTGTAACAATGCACTAATTTTCCATCTTGATTTAGGAGTGAGAAGGAAGATAGGATAAGTACAAAGGAGAAACTGGAAGGGATCTAAAATTTAGAAGATGTTAAAGCTGAAAAATAGCCCTACTGATTGTAACAATTCCTTATGTGATAGTGCGTATTTCATAACATGGATAGAGTTTTCAATTTTATTTTGTTCAGGAAACACCCACTGAGTATCCACTATGCAAAGCCCAGAGTTGGGTATGCTGCGAAATCCATAGAGATTAAATACTTCTTGAGAATTTACCAGGCATCAGAGGCTTAGATTTTCAACTCACACCATAACTTCATCAACTAGATAATATTTAGCCTGATCATACAGATGAGAACTTCAGTTCCAGAAGAGAATAAGTATCCTGGCAGAGGATACAAGGTAGTTCAAATACCTGGACCATTGTTCTGATCTATCTGTTTTCAAATCCACTCTTCCATCCGCTAGTCTGAGATGCTCTCTGTCCCCCAAGAATTTTTAATTCACTTGAGATGGATTTGGGAAAGAAAACATACTCCCTACCCTCCTTGATGAATTCAAATGGGTTATTTTAAAAACAACTTAGGAAAAATTCTTTGGAGGTCCAGTGGTTAAGAATCTGTCCCCCAATGAGGGGACACAGACTCAGTCTCTGGCAGGGAACTGATATCACATGTTGGGGGGCAACTAAGTCCATGGGCCACAGCTACTGAGCTCATGCTCCGTAATGAGAAACTAGTAATAGAAGTAGTGTCCCGCAACTAGAGAAAGCCTGCGAGTAGCAATGAAGAGCACCATGTCAAAGACCCAGTGCAGCCAAAAATAAAATAAACTGAAAAAAACAAAAACTTACTAGGGTCAGATTCATTTTTTTTTCTTATTTATAGAAAATTTTTATGCATTTAGGTCCTATCATGATTCAAAATAATTGTGCCTAGACCTATATTTTGGGGGGCTTCCCAAGTGGTGCTAGTAGTAAAAAACCACCTGCCAGCGCAGGAGATGTAAGAGACATGGATTCAATCCCTGGGTTGGGAGGATCCTCTGGAGGAGGGCACAGCAACCCACTCCAGTATTCTTTCCTGGACAATCCCATGGACAGAGGAGCTTGGTGGGCTATAGTGCATAGGGTCGCAAAGAATTGGACATGGCTGAAGTAATTTAACATGCACACACATACATACAGTTTTTATTTATTCATTTTCCTCCTTGTGCTGGCTTGTCAAAAGCGAATTCCAAGTGAAGAACTTTTTGTACTCACTGAAATCTGTGAAAAATAGAGGAGAAAAATGTAGCAAGGCAAGGAGCCTGGGTATTTCCTAATGTAGAACATTTTGACTCAATATTTCAATAGAAAAAAAGATATTCTGAGGTTTGTTGGGTCTGAAATGTGCCTTAGGAGCACTTGTAATTTTTCTGTAGAATCTGTCTGCTGGTTGAAAGTCTTTGGCAAATCTTTGAGTTAAAAGTGAATTAGCTTCCAGGTTCAGTTCAGTCACTCAGTCGTGTGTAACTCTTTGTGATCTCATGAACCACAGCACACCAGGCTGTCCATCACCAGCTCCCAGAGTCCAACCAAACCCATGTCCATTGAGTTGGTGATGCCATCCTGCCTTCTCATCCTCTATCATCCCCTTCTTCTCCTGCCCTCAATCTTTCCCAGCATCAGGATCTTTTCCAATGAGTCAGCTCTTCACATCAGGTGGCCAAAGTATTGGAGTTTCAGCTTCAACATCAGTCCTTCCAATGAACACCCAGGACTGATCTCCTTTAGGATGGACTGGTTGGATCTCCTTGCAGTCCAAGGGACTCTCAAGAGTCTTCTCCAACACCACAGTTCAAAAGCATCAATTCTTTGGCACTCAGCTTTCTTCACTGTCCAACTCTCATATCCATACATGACCACTGGACCTTTGTTTACAAAGTAATGTCTCTGCTTTTCAATATGTTGCCTAGGTTGGTCATGACTTTCCTTCCGAGGAGTAAGCATCTTTTAATTTCATGGCTGCAGTCACCATCTGCAGTAATTTTGGAACCCAGAAAAATAAAGTCAGCCACCATTTCCACTGTCTCCCCTTCTATTTGCCATGAAGTGATGGGACCAGATGCCATGATTTTAGTTTTCTCAATGATGAGCTTTAAGTCAACTTTTCACTCTCCTCTTTCACTTTCATCAAGAGGCTCTTTAGTTCTTCACTTTCTGCCATAGGGTGGTGTCATCTGCATATCTGAGGTTATTGGTATTTCTCCCAGCAATCTTGATTCCAGCTTGCACTTCCTACAACCCAGTATATCTCATGATGTATTCTGCAAATAAGTTAAATAAGCAGGGTGACAATATACAGCCTTGATGTACTCCTTTTCCTGTTTGGAACAAGTCTGTTGTTTCATGTCCAGTTCTAACTGTTGCTTCCTTACCCGCATACAGGTTTCTCAGGAGGAAGGTCAGGTGGTCTGGTATTCCCATCTCTTGAAGAATTTTCCAGTTTATAGTGATCCACACAGTCAATGTCTTTGGCATAGTTAATAAAGCAAAAACAGATATTTTTCTGGCACTCTCTTGCTTTTTTGATGATCCATCAGACGTTGGAAATTTGACTTCTGGTTCTTCTGCCTTTTCTAAAGCCAGCTTGAACATCTGGAATTTCACAGTTCATGTATTGCTGAAGCCTGATTTGGAGAATTTTAAGCATTACTTACTTAAGCATTACATTAAGCATACTTTAAGCATATCATTACTTTACATGCTAGTGTGAGATGAATGCAATTGTGCAGTAGTTTGAGCATTATTTGGCATTCCTTTTGGGATTGGAATGAAAACTGACCTTTTCCAGTCTTGTGGCCACTGCTGAGTTTTCCAAATTTGCTGGCATATTGAGTGCAGCACTTTGACAGCATCATCTTTCAGGGTTTGAAATAGTTCAGCTGGAATTCCATCACCTCCACTAGCTTTGTTTGTGGTAATGCTTCCTACGGCCCACTTGATTTCACATTCCAGGATGTCTGGTTCTAGGTGAGTAATCACACCATTGTGATTATCTGGATCATGAAGGTCTTTTTTGTACAGTTCTAGTGAGTTCACTAAATTCTGTGCTGTGCTGTGCTTATTCGCTCAGTTGTGTTCAGTGCTTTGGGACCCCATGTAGCCTACCAGGCTCCTCTCTCCATGAGATTCTCCAGGCCAGAATACTGGAGTGGGTAGCCTATCCCTTTCCCAGGGGGTCTTCCCTACCAAGGATTTGAACTGAGCTCTCCCACTTTGCAGGCAGATTCTCTACCAGCTGAGCTACCAGAGAAGCAGCATTTCATATCCTTGGCATAAGGAATTCCATGCTGCCAAACTTGTGTTTTCAGAAACCTACATAATTCTGTTGCAAAGAACATGTAACTTAACATGTTAACCTATTCTGCCAAACTACTTTCCTAAAATTAGTCACTTTAAAACTACTAACTGCAAGCAAATTTTATTTAGTTGTTTCAATAAGTCTGAACCTGTAACAAGATTTTGGTTTGGGTAACCCAAGGTTTCTAAGAAAATGGAGGGTTAAGAGAAGTATGTTAAAAGGTATATATTATATTCCTTCTAAATAGATGGAAGGTGATCTTTACAAGTTCTAGCTGAGAGAACATCTGTTCAGGAACAGTTTTTATGCTTTCCTTGACTTGGGGATGGAAAGAGTAGTTTCAAGGATCTCTATCTTTTGTGCATATTCCACTATTAAAAACACTCATTTGTCTGAGGCTAACATTCAGTCTCCTTCCCTTTCAAAGTGAGTAACTAAACAAAGAAATTACTGGAGATAACCATGGAACTAATTAGTGGACATATCTCCTTTTCAGTCATGTCTGACTTTTTGTGACCTCATCCACTGGTGCTCACCAGGCTCCATTCTCTATGGAATTCTCCAGGCAAGAATATTGGAGTGGGTTGCCATTCCCATCTCCAGAAGATCTTCCCAATCCAAGGTTTGAACCCAGATCCTTGTATTGTGCTGGAGAAGATTCTTGAAGGCCCCTTGACAGCAAGGAGTTCAAGCCAGTCAATCTTAAAGGAAATAAATCCTGAATATTCATTGGAAGGACTGATGCTTAAGCTGAAGCTCCAGTACTTTGACCACCTGATGAGAAGAGGTGACTCACTGGAAAAGACCCTGATGCTGGCAAAGAGTGACGGCAGGAGAAGAGGGTGACAGAGGATGAGACGGTTGGATGGCATTGCCGACTCAATGGGCACAAGTTTGAGCAAACTCTGAGGATTGGTGAAGAACAGGGAAGCCTGGTGTGCTGTAGTCTATGGGGTTGCAAAGAGTTGCATGTGACTTAAGCAACTGAACAACTACTTTTCAGAGTGTGTGCAGGCAGAGATGATTCCTACTTGCACAAAATGTTTGATTCTTTTTAAAATCTCTAAATTGATGACTTATAAAGATGAATGATCATGATAGATAGCTAACTCAATCCTCTTTCATCGTATGGACTTGTTCTGATTGCCTTTAAGTATGACAGTGAGACCACTGCAATCTTCTGTGACTTAAACCCATGTTTTCACAGAGTTTCATTTGATCTTCATCTTCATGTCGTACTGTCTGCTCATTCCATAATTATGACATCATGTTTGTTAAGGGCTTTCAAAGGCCATTCATTGGCCAACAACAACTCCAGTTGGTGAACACAGTTTAAATGTAGGTCAGTGTCTGGACCTGTCCTGTCTCACTGGTCTTTCTGAGTAGAAGCTAATGACTGCAAAGGACAAGCTAGTTTGGACTTCTTTTTTTTTTTTTAACTGATCATGGAACCAAACATTATAATCATTTGGGCTTGGACAATTTTTCAATGATATTTTATTGTTAGTACATGCATCAGACTGAATTCGATGACATTAGAGATTTCCAAAGTCATCATATGCCTAAACTAAACACAAAGAAGTACATTTATCAAGGGCCTGAGATATCTACTGAATCAGGGATGCGTTCATTTATTCATTCGTTTGGTCAAATGAACAATAGACAAACAAGAACATTGTCAAATGGTAAGAAAGTTTATGCAGAAATGACAAACGGCTGATGATTGTAGCTTGGGTAATTGACGAAAATTCCTGTTAGGATATTCCATTAAAAAAAAAGAAAAAAAATCAGAATTAAAAAAAGACAGTGAAAGTGAAAGTTGTTCAGTCTCCTCTGTCCATGGAATTACACAAGCCAGAATACTGGAGTGGGTAGCTGTTCCCTTCTGCAGGGGACCTTGCTAACCCAGAGATCAAACCTAGGTTTCCCACATTGCAGGCAGATTCTTTACCACCTGAGCCACCAGGGAAGCCCCTTCCAAAAAAGATACTAGTCATGAAAAAGTTTGGTGTTGAACTTCCCAGGAGTGATGAGTATCTAGGGCAAAGATCACCTAGTGCTTTATAAACCAGGGTAAAAGGGGACTGGATTTTATTCTGAGTGTGGTGGAAGACACTGGAAGATGTTAAATAGGTGAAATGACCTCACTTATGTGTTATGTAAGTCACCCTGGATGCTGTGGGAAATATAAATTTTAGAGGCAGTGACAGTAAAAGCAACTAGGAAATAATTATATGGATTCAGGTGAAGGATAATTATGGTGACTTGGATTAAGATGATACTAGATGAGTGTTGCAAAATAGAGGAATTTGGGATGCTTGTGAACATTAAATCCATTGATTGTGAGACTGAAAATACATAGCCAGTGCCATAAGGAAATGGCATATCTTTTTTTTTTCCCTTAGGAAAACCACGTTTATTTCACTGTGATCAACTTCCAACCTACATCCGTATGTGTGCGTGCTTTTACATGGCTGCAGCAACGCAAATCTATTTTATGCTTTCAGTTGCTGGCCACATTATAAGTACTTTCAATACAACAACAAAATCTTTATTGTTATGATTCGGCATGGCTGCACAAAGCAAACCACGAGTGTCCCAAATGAACAGTGAGGGGTGACAACATAAACAAGACAACTCAGTGTCTTCTGTTTGCTTGGCTCAACAGCTAGAGCAACGCCTCGCGTTTCTCAGCAGCAGCCTCTTCCCTTTTGGAGGAATCTACTCAGTCTCCTCCTAGAAGAAACATCATTGTTCATTCACAAGCAGCTTCCTCACACAGCTGCCCCTGCTGAAACGGGTCCACAGCACCTGGCAGGACAGTAACGTGGGAATCCATTCAAACAGCAATCTGCTGTAACTCTGCAGTCATTGCACGGTGGAGTAGTGAGTAGGCTTTTGCTGATACAAATACGCATGTAAGGGCTCCAGCCAAAGGTGTCCCTCACTGGATTCTAGCATGAGTCTGCCTACTGACCGTGAGGCAAACACTCCCTGTCAAGGACTCCACCCCGACTACGGAGGAGCCTTGCGGTTCCAGGATTCCAACGTTCAGGCGGGTGGCTTCTCCGGGGGGAGTAGGCTTTGCTCCAGCGTGCGCACTGTCACGCGTGTGCACGGTCACATGTGGTACGGGTGGAGTCCTCCATGACGCCTTCATGTCTGTCACCATCCTGTATTCTCTTCAGGAGTTCCCGAACCTACAGGCTGAGAAGTGTGGCTCAGGAACATCCCACATCTGTCGCCTCCCTGAAGGGCTCAGAGAAGGACTTTCCCCTGACAGGGAGGAGCCACGCCTGGAGACCCTCCTTGGGCACGAAGGTGTCTGAGAGTCAGCTGGGAGCAACTGTGGCCCATGTTCACTAAACACCCATGGGCTGCTCACCGGGGTGTGAGCTCTGGTGTCGGATGAGGGCGGAGCCCCTCCGGAACGTCTTCCCACACTGGGGACAGTGGCCGGGGCTCTCCCTGCTGTGGAGTCTCTGGTGCACCGCCAGGTGAGAGTTCTGCCTGAAGGACTTGCCGCACTGTGGGCACTGGTATGGCGTCTCCCTGGTGTGGATCCTCCTGTGCTTGGTCAGACAGGAGCTGTCCCGGAAAGCCCGGCCGCACTGATTACACTCGTAGGGCTTCTCGCCAGTGTGGGTCCTCTGGTGCAGGATAAGGCCAGCGATGTTCCTGAACAGCTTCTGGCACTGGTTGCAGCCGTAGGGCTTCTCGCCAGTGTGAATCCTCTGGTGCCGGATGAGGTACGCACTCTCGATGAAAGTCTTCCCACACTCTGCGCACTCGAAGGGCTTCTCTCCCGAGTGGATCTTTTGATGCACGATGAGGTGGGAGTTGCGGTTGAAGGACTTCCCGCACTCTGCGCACTCAAAGGGCTTCTCTCCAGTGTGTGTCCTCTCGTGCTGGGTGAGGTACGAGCCGACTCGGAAGGCCTTTCCACATCTGCTGCATTCATAGGGCTTCTCGCCAGTGTGGATCCTGAGGTGCACGGTGAGGTGGGAGATGTCCGTAAAAGGCTTCCCACACTCGTTACACCGGTACGGCTTCTCCCCGGTGTGTGTCCTCTGATGGAGGATCAGGGATGCGTTTCGGCTGGAGGTCTTCCCACATTCCGGACACTCGTAAGGCTTCTCCCCGGTGTGGATTCTCTGGTGCTGTGTCAGAGCCGACCCGTCACTGAAGGCCTTCCCGCATTTACTGCACTTGTAGGGCTTCTCTCCTGTGTGGATTCTTTGGTGCACAATGAGGTTGTAGTTCTTGCTGAAGGACCTTCCACACTCATTGCAGGCATAAGGTTTCTCCCCGGTGTGAGTTCGGTGATGCAGGACAAGAGAAGAGTTCCGCTTGAAGCACTTACCGCATTCGGCACATTTATACAACCTCTCTCCAGGGCTGCTACTCCCGCTCTCACTGAGGGATGGGCTCAGGGTAAAGCGGCCCCCAGGGTCCTCACCTTCACACAGTTTCTTCCCTCGGGTAACGATTTTCTGTTGGCCAAGAGGGGCAAAGTGGCTGAGAGACTTAATACTGTCAGGGTACCTATAGGGCTTCTCTCGGGTCTGAGTCCTTCCAAGCTGAGTCACTTCCACGGAGCGGCTGAAGGCTTTCCCGCTAGAATTCCTGTCACCCGCTCTCTTAGCCGCACAGCTTTTCTGACCATCATGTGAAGCTGGGTCACAATCCAGACTTTTAACATCTGAGCCACGCACACGGAAACCGTTTGTTGCAGGAACTCTCTGACATCGTGGAAGATCTGTGCTCACGTTGAAATGCTTCCCAAACCCAGGATGTCCAGGAACTGCCTCCCGGGGCCCCTGGCTCCTCCTGAGTTAAGGCTGACCGCCTCAGACGTCCCTCTGGGTTCTCAGGGTCCCAGCTGGCCCCTAGAGTGGAGAGACAAGGAGCCTCTCTCGCGAATGCTTCCATCTCCACGTCACAGGACAGTCCTTCCTCAGGCACATTCCAAGCTGTCGTTTTCAATCCTGTGTCCCAGGCTCTGGAGGGCTTCTCCCCCAGTCTCTATGACCCTGCAGAGGAACTCATTTAACCCTGAAGACTGGATGTGTGACATCAGCGGCTGCCAGACTTCAGCTGTCTGATCCCATCTGCATGGTCCTTGACATTTCAGGAGCGGGGGCGGCCGCGGCCGCAGAGGCGCGTCCCGCCGCCGGGCATCCTCAACGCGGGAGCGGGGTCCTCACTGCCGCCGGCCGGCGCGGCGCTCGTGAGGCACTCGAGCCCAGCGGACTCCGCCACCGCCACACACACGCGCCCGCGAGGGGAAGCCGCGGCGCTCCGGAGCGAGCGGCGCGGCGGCCTCACCCCCGGGAGGTCGGCGACGCCGGCCACGGCGGCGGCCGTGGTCCCCGAAATGGCATATCTTAAGGGAGTATGGGTTATTAGCATGTTGGACCCTGAAACTTCTATTCATAACTTGGTTAGATTGCATTTGGTATGTAATTTGGCCTTAGCGTGCCTCTATGTCCTCAAATACATTAGAAATATGCAGCTTACGGTTGGGAGGGAAGAATAAGATGAATACACTCTGCTGTTTCAAGAGTTTAGATGAACTATGAAATTACTTGAGATGCTTTTTACCATATATAACAGAAAATCTCAATTCAAATAGGCTTAAACAAAAAGGACATTTATTTTCTTCTATTTTCGGTCATCCATGGGGAAAGCAGGCATGACAAACAGCAGTTCAAAGGAGTCTTTGAAAATTCAGGGTTTTTTTTTTTCCCTGTAACTTGACTCTGCCATTCTTGATCCTAAGAATGGGTCTCAGGGGACCAAGATGGCTCTCTGTGACCACTGGATTTTATGTTCCTTGCTAGTGTCTATCAGGACAAAGATGGAGAGTATGAGCCTTTCTCTCCAGTTTAATTGGGCCAACTTAGGTCAGAGGCTCATCCTGGAACCAAAATCGGGCCTCCCTGGTAGATCAGTGGCAAAGCACTGATCCCTGGGTCAAGAATATCCCCTGGAGAAGGAAATGGCAAGACCCTCCAGTATTCTTCCCTGGGAAATGCCATGGCCAGAGGAGCCGGGTGGGCTGCAGTCCGTGGGGTTGCAAAAGAGTAGGACATGACTGAGGAAGCATGCACACACACACACAGCCTAGGCTAATTAGGACTTTTCCAGGGAGGGCGAGAATGTGAATGCTTGAATAAACTCATGGTTCTGATAAGAAAGAAGGAAGAGTTGTTGGGTAGGTAATCAACAGTATCTATGACAATTACCTAGCATTCAGTTTAATGCCTTAATAAAATCAGTAAACATTACTTACATTTTAAGATCTTAGAGGATCCAAAATGTGCTGTGAATAATTCTTGAAATAATAAAATTATTAGCAAAAAATGTAGTGAAGTATGTCATGAAGCAACCTCAGAAACAGTTATTCAAACCGATTTCTAAGATCTTAAATCACAGAAATGTGGTAACTTAATTTTCTACCCCAAGCTAAAGAAAATTTATGAGACAGGTATAATGTGCTGTGTTGTGGACTGTTGGAATCTGAACAAGTTGTCTTACTTGATTTTCACAGTTTGATATGTTTTTCTTCCCTTTCCCATCTACCCCTTTTCTTTAAATCCCTATTCAATTTTTTTTCTTTTGAAAAATAATGGTACATTAGTAACATGGAAGCCCTCATTTTCTATTTCTTTGTAATGGCATTAGCAGAGGTCCTCTGAGGTGATTGACATTAAGGTAGACTCCAAGGAAAATGATGCATTTGAAAGACCATGGTCTGACCTTCACGATAATGTTCTGTGTAAGATATGGCATCAATCTGGTAATTATACTGTGCAGACAAAAATGAAATCTATTGTTTCGGTAAGTAGTAATTTTGCTTGAGCTCAGATTGCAACTTGCAATTAAAAATTCATAGATCATCATCCATTCAAGTGACAATGGTTAGAAGCTAAATAACACTATTTTGTATCAATTGTATACATAAGACAAGCATGCCACTTTCTATTTTCTTCAAAGTACCCTATTTTTAGTAAACTACTCTTTTATTTATCTTCCTAAAAGCCTTAATTTGACTCAACATAAGCAGAATATTTTTATAGTGTTTCTTTTAAACCATTCTTCTGGTGGATTCCTATTACAGCCAAGTTCAAAAGTACAGTGGCTTATTAAATTGGTGCATTATTTATTCATCCTTTTTATGAAGTTGAAGAAGGGGAGGGGAAAAGGAGTACCTCTAACTGTGAACTTGGTCCTTATTTAAATGTAAAAGTGCTCATATTTGACAATGGGTGAAGTTTTCACTGGAGCAGAAAACTATGCATTTGCCACAGTTTATGTTTATTTTCAGAGTAGCAGTGTATCTCTAACTATCCTTCTGAATAGAATTTGGTTGATCTGCAGAAACACTAATTGTACAACTCTCTTCTTGATGGTGTGTTAAGCATTCTTGATTCCCTTCTTCTTTTCTCATCCAATCACTTCTGACATATTACTCTCTTCTGATTTCTCTCCTACCCCTCTACACCAGTACCCTTCACTGGCTCTTTCTCATCATTTTTTTTCTTTACTTTATTGTGTTGGTTTTGCCATACTCTTTCTCATCTTAATGAAATGATTTCCTAAGGTTCTCTTCTATTCATCTTCCCTGCCCTCTTATTCTCAGCCTTCCATTTCTTCAGTCCCCTTCCTCTTCTGAGTAACCTCATCCATTCTCATGGATTCAGTTCTCATTCATATGCCTACAACTTTCACATTTTCATCTTTACCCCTTCTTTCTTAAAACCAGACCTCATCTCTCCACAGCTGACCAGGCAGCTCTCCTTTGCTATTCTACAAATGTTTCACCCTCCAGATATGACCTAGATTGAACTCCTCTCACAGAATTAACATACGTAGGAATGTTAGCAACTGGTTGCCTCTCCGCCATTGCCCAGTTTGGAAACCATAATATTTTCTGACTCCTCTCATCTCTCAACCCTTATATGTAAGGGACTATTACATATTACAATTCCATCCCTGGAATGTCCCTGAATTATTTTCCCCCCTTTCCAAGACCAGTGCCACTCTGCTACTTCTGCCTCCCGATATTAACTGGACCATGACAATAAAGATCTTTATTCTGGACTCATTGCATCTAGTCCCTTTATGCTTCCATCTAGTCTCTGCTTTCATTCAACACATCCCTTTATTTCTCATTATCTGAAGAATAAAGCCTAAACTCTTAAATGCCCTTCATTTCTTCTCAGCCTTGTTCTCAGTCTTGTTTCCATCTGTATCCTATTTAACCATGTCAAAATTACTTGTTTCTAAACATGTCATGTTTTTTTCATACTAAAATTATCATCATTATTATTATATTGCTTTTCCTCAAGCTGTTTCCTCTGCCTCCATTTCCCTCTTTACTTTTTTCAAAATCATACTGCCTCTTCATCTTTGCATTTGGTCTTCCTTTGGCCTGAAACAGTATTTCTTTAGTACTTAGCATGGCAAGCTCTTTCTTGTGGTTTTGGTACCAATGAAATGTCACCTCGTTGTAGGTCATCCCTGGCCATCCACTCCAAAAGATGGTCTCACCCAGCAGTTCCCCCATAACCCAGCATTGGGTTTCTACACTTCAGATTGCTCATAACTCTCAGAAATTCTCCTGGTTGTATATTTATTTCTTCCTCCCCAGCTAGAATGTATTATACTTGAAGAAAGGCTTTTATCTTATTTGCTGCTACTCCTCAGTTTCTATAAGAGCGTCTTTCCCATAGTAGGTGCTCAATAAATACTGTTGAGTGAATGAATGAATTTAGATTTCTTTCAGTGAGATGATATGATTTGTTTCTTTGATATACCATGTTGTTGTTTAGTTCCTAAGTCATGTCCAACTCTTTGAGACCCCACGGACTGCATCATTCCAGGCTCTTCTGTCCTCACTATTTCCCAGAGTTTACTCAAACTCATGTCCATTGAGTCGGTGATGCCATCCAACCATCTCATCCTCTATCATCCCCTTCTCTTTCTGCCTTCAATCTTTCCTAGCAGCAGGATCTTTTCCAATGAGTCAGTTCTTTGCATGAGGTAGCCAAAGTATTTGGAGCTTCAGCTTTAGCAATAGTCCTTCCATCTAATATTCAAGGTTAATTTCCTTTAGGATGGAATGATTTGATCTCCTTGTAGTCCAAGGGACTCTCAAGAGACTTCTCCATCCTTGTACAAGTGGCTGTCCAGTTTTCCCAGCACCACTTGTTAAAGAGATTGTCTTTTCTCCATTGTATATTCTTGCCTCCTTTGTCAAAGATAAGGTGTCCATAGATGCGTGGATTTATCTCTGGGCTTTCTATTTTGTTCCACTGATCTATATTTCTGTCTTTGTGCCAGTACCATACTGTCTTGATGACTGTGGATTTGTAGTATAGCCTAATGTCAGGTAGGTTGATTCCTCCAGGTCCATTCTTCTTTCTCAAGATTGCTTTGGCTATACAAGGTTTTTTGTATTTTCATACACATAGAGAAATTATTTGTTCTAATTCTCTGGAAAAGACCTCTGGTAGCTTGATAGGAATTGCATTGAATCTATAGATTGCTCTGGGTAGTATACTCATTTTCATTATATTGATTCTTCTAATCCACGAACATGGTATATTTCTCCATCTATTTGTGTCCTCTTTGATTTCTTTCATCAGTGTTTTATACTTTTCTATATATAGGTCTTTTGTTTATTTAGGTAGAAATACTCCTAAGTATTTTATTCTTTTTGTTTCGATGGTGAATGGAATTGTTTCCTTAATTTCTCTTTCTGTTTTCTCATTGTTAGTGTATAGCAATGCCAGGGATTTCTGTGTGTTGATTTTGTATCTTGAAACTTTAGTATATTCACTGATTAGCTCTAGTAATTTTCTGGTAGAGTCTTTAGGGTTTTCTATGTAGAGGATCATGTCATCTGCAAACAGTGAGAGTTTTACTTCTTCTTTTCCAATCTGGATCCCTTTTATTTCTTTATCTGCTCTGATTGCTGTGGCCAAGACTTTCAAAACTATGACACCATACACAAAAATAAACTCAAAATGGATCAAAGATCTAATCCTAAGACCAGAAACTATAAAACTCCTAGAGGATAACATAGGCAAAACACTCTCCGACATAAACCAAAGCAGGACCCTCTATGACCCACCTCCCAGAATATCGGAAATAAAAGCACGAATAAACAAATGGGACCTAATTAAAATTAAAAGCTTCTGCACAACAAAGGAAACTAAAAGCAAGGTGAAAAGGCAGCCTTCAGAATGGGAGAAAATAATAGCCAATGAAGCAACGGAAAAATAATTAATCTCAAAAATATACAAGCAACTCCTGCAGCTCCATTCTAGAAAAATAAATGACCCAATCAAAAAGTGGGCCAAAGAACTTAACAGACATTTCTCCAAAGAAGACATAAAAATGGCTAGCAAACACATGAAAAGATGCTCAACATCACTCATTATCAGAGAAATGCAAATCAAAACCACAATGAGGTACCACTTTACACCAGTCAGAATGGCTGCCATCCAAAAATCTACAAGCAATAAATGCTGGAAAGGATGTGGAGAAAAGGGAACTCTCTTACACTGTTGGTGGGAATGCAAACTAGTACAGCCACTATGGAAAACAGTGTGGAGATTCCTTAAAAAAACTGGAAATAGAACTGCCATATGACCCAGCAATCCCACTGCTGGGCGTATACACCAAGGAAACCAGAATTGAAAGAGCCACGTGTACCCCAATGTTCATCGCTGCATTGTTTACAATAGCCAGGACATGGAAGCAACCTAGATGCCCATCAACTGATGAATGGATAAGAAAGCTGTGGTACATATACACAATGGAATATTACTCAGCATTAAAAAAAAATCATTTGAATCAGTTCTACTGAGGTGGACAAAAGTGGAGACTATTATCCAGAATGAAGTAAGCCAGAAGGAAAAACAACAATGCAGTATACTAACGCATATATATGGAATTTAGAAAGATGGTAACGAGAATCCTGTATGCGAGACAGCAAAAGAAACGCAGATGTATAGAATAGACTCGTGGACTCTGTGGAAGAGGGCAAGGGTGGGATGATATGGAAGAATGACATTGAAACATGTTAATTATCATATGTGAAATCAATCGCCAGCCCAGGGTTGATGCTCGGGGCTAGTGCACCAAGTTGTCCCAGGGGGAGGGAATTGGGAGGGAGGAGGGAGGGGGGTTCTGGAGGGGGAGCATATGTATACCCATGGCGGATTCATGTCAATGTATGGCAAAACCAACACAATAAAGAAAATTAAAAAAAAAAAAAAGAGAGACTTCTCCAGCACCTCAGTTCAAAAGCATCAAGTCTTCCACATTCAGTTCAACTCTCTCATTCATACATAGCTAATGGAAAAAACCACAGCTTTGATCATGTCATGTATGTACTGCTAAATGGGCAGAGAGGAGCCCCTTTTCTGGTCTTATTCTTTCCTTCTGAATGGGTTCAGGGTTTGTGGAAATTATGTTGTACTTATGAATTTTTTTCTTTTAATTAAACTATATGACTTTGAAGTGAGGGGGAAATGTAATGAAATGTTACTTGGAGACACAGCCGTATTGAACCCATCTAACTAGCACTCAGTTTGCCTGGCTCACCACAGTGTGGAGAAGGATGTGTACTTGGTTGGGAAATCATTTCACATTCTTTTGGCTATATAATATCTTCTGACGCAATAATTAGGTCTAATTTTCAGAATTCTTATTGGAGAGCATTTCAGATTTTATATTTCAAAGAAGTATTTACACACAGAAAATTTGCTTGAGCACATTTTTATAGCACTCAAACATGGAATGGAGTTTTAAAGCTGTGATTATCATTTTTTCAAGTTCATAACTCCTTACCTCTGCTGTTAGGAGGTAGGTGGGGGAGGGGTACATAGAAGAAGAGAAAGTATAAAACACCATTACGGTATCCATGCTGATAAATTCAGCCTTGAACAAGTGATTTGCATTCTAATCTAGTTGTTAAGCTCTCAGTCACATGGAAGTGCATAGTCATTCATACTTAAGAATCACTGTCTTCAGTAACTACTGCTGCCCAGCTTCAAGGAACTTAGTAGAGAAGAAGGAAAGACCACCGTTTTCAATTATTCCCTTTTATTCTTGCCCTGCCTGCCTGAGTGTATTCTGAGTACTGCTGCCGCATCCCATGCCTGAGGGGAAAGGATTGATGGAGAACATTTTTGTTGGAGTTTGCCATCAAGCATGGGGTGTGTGTGTACATAGCTGTGGTGTCTATTCACTCCATGTGGGGTCTGTGCAGTGTGGGCTTCTACTCCCCTAATCCTCACCCTGGGGCTATTTTTTTTTAGGTAATGAGTACTCTTCTCCTTTGTCCTCTCTTCTGTAATGCCAAAGCACAGAGAACCATAGTGAGCTGGGTTCTCACAGAATTTACCCAATACTGTCTTCTGTACTAACTTTTGATCCTGTCTTATCCCATCCCCACAAGCTTAGGTTCCTTCATTCCCTTTCACTTTCCCTCATTGGGAAGCAAGCTCTGCAGCATATTTTAGAGCCACCCTTTATGGAAAACTGCATTGTTCCAAAGATGGCTGGTAGAGTATCTCTCACTCCTCATTCTTCTTTAATGTTACCCCAGTTGCTCAGTGGGTAAAGAATCTCCCTGCAATGAGGAGACACAGGAGATGCAGGTTCGATCCCTGAGTGAGAAAGATCCCCTGGATGAGGAAATGGCAACCCACTCCAGTATCCTTGCCTGGGATATCCCATGGATGGAGGAGCCTGGTAGGCTACAGTTCATGGGGTTGAAAAGAGTCAGACATGACTCAGTGACTTCACTTTCACTTTCATCGGGATATCAGGCTTTTTCTCTGCTGAGGGGTAATGTGGGGTTGTTCAGCTGCTGAGTCATGTCTGACTCATGAACCCATGGATGTAGCAGCTAGGCTGCCTTGTCTTTTGCTATCTCTTGAAATTTGCTCAAACTCATGTCCATTGAGTTGGTGATGTTATCCAACCATCTCATCCTTGGTCACCCCCTTCTCCTCTTGCCGTCAATCTTTCCCAGTATCACTTTACTGACAAAGTCCATAGTCAAAGCTATGGTTTATCTGGTCGTTATGTACAGGATGTTAGAGTTGGACCATAAAGAAGACTGAGCACTGAATTGATGCTTTCGAATTGTGGTGCTTAAGAAGACTCTTGAGAGTCCCTTGGACAGCAAGGCAATCAAACCAGTCAATCCTAATGGAAATCAACTCTGAATATACATCAGATGGGCTGATGCTGAAGCTGAAGCTCCAATACTTTGGCCACCTGTTGGAAAAGCTAATTCACTGGTGTAGGGTGGGGAACACTTATTTTTCTACATAGTCATCCTTATGCTATCTATATTTTAATAGTATAGACAGATAGCAAACCTCTGTAAATATATACAGATTTTTTTTTCTTGAGATAAGTACATGTATTTTGTCAAGAGACCCAATTATCTTTTAGTTTAGTAGATCTCAGCTTTAATGTGAATTAGAAACACCTTGAGATCAGTTTAAAAATTCTGAATCCTTGCTCTATCCCTTGGAAAGTCTGAATTTGAAGGTCTATAGTGGGGCCTAGGGCTTCCCTGGTGGCTCAGAGGTTAAAGCATCTGCCTGCAATGTGGGAGAACTGGGTTCGATCCCTAGGTTGGGAAGATCCCCTGGAGAAGGAAATGGCAACCCACTCCAGTATTCTTGCCTGGAGAATCCCATGGAGAGAGGAGCCTGGTGGGCTACAGTCCATGGGGTTGCAAAGAGACGGACACTACTGAGAGACTTCACTCACTCAGTGGGGCCCAGGGATCTGCATTGTAAAAAAGGCAGCTGAGGTGATTTTATGTAGACATTCAGGGGACCACATCATGAAAAATCTTTTTGATCCTTTCTCCTTTTAAATTTATGTCAATTTTTATGAATCCATAAACTTTTAAAAATGTCTCTGGGATTTTTATTTTTACTTCATGTAAGGCAACCTCTAACTGAACAAGTATCTTGGACAAGAACTGACAGTGAGATAAATGGAAAGAATTGAAATACATTTAGAGAAGACGGAATTCATTGGGAGTTGGAGGCTGAGTGAAGATAGACTGAAATCATAGAATATTAAGAAGGAGAAGTTTTATGGGAGACCCTCCCTGAACTAATTTCCTGGTGTAGCCCTGCGGGTGAATGTAGTCAAAGGGCAGAGCAGCATGGCATATTGGACAGGGTCTCTGGCATGAGAGTGTGCCCTGTCTCTAGCACTCCCAAGGGGAGAACAAGCAGATTACCTGTGTGGCCTCTCAGACTTACTTCTCAGGCTCCCACAGAAGAAGGGGACACACTAGCTTCCTTGCTGACGACACTCTTACCCCAAGGCTATATACCATCAATTTCGTTCCCACAACTCACCAAGGAGCCTTCAGATCTGTGGCTTTGCTTCCTGAAGCCAAGTCTCCAGGGCCATAACAGTGACCTCAACTTGGAGAGGCGTTTGAGTGCAAGCGCCAATCTCTCATCATGTTAGTAATATTATGGAACAAGGAAAGGTCTGTACCTTTCTGAGGAACTAAATATTAGATTTCCTGTATTTTACATTGCATGTTCATCATTTCTACCAGAATAAATTAGGGGTTCACTATGAAATACTTATTAAAATAAGGAATTGAGACTCTTAAATACTTTTAGAATTTAACTTTCATGCAAAAAAATTAAGATTTTTATAAATTGTTGAGGTCATTGGAAAGTAGTCACAACTTAACACTTTCTTCTGTGATTTCTTCAGTCATTAGCTTCTCCAACCCCGGGAAAAGGAGTAACATAAGCAGGGAAATAGAGCTATAATTCCTGTGGCTTAGACTTGATACTGGTTAGATGTTTACTGAATTAATTTCCACTGATTCCTAGGCATTCATTTCTCAACTTTGTTTGCAGTGAGCACAAAGAATGTGGGAGCCACAGATTTGAATTTGTAGTGGTGGAATTTGAAGGTAAGTGCTACAACTGCAGGATTTTGCCCATAGAATATTCTCACATGCTCTCATCATATCATTGGCTTTCACCCTATCATCAGCTTAATGCAGAGAAGGATGAAGTCTGGGAGGCTGGTGATACCACAAGATGTCAGAGGATGGCATCCCTGAATGACGACATGGAGAAGAAACTCCTGCTGACTCTATTTGATTGTGATGTGAGCAAGTAATAACCTCTTAATGTGTTTATCTACTCTGGTTTTGGGCTTGTTTTAGCATCTGGCAAATTCTAGTACAGCTCATAAAGAAGACCTATTTGCTAATATGACCTATTTACTAATATTTTTCAACTTCATATATCCTTTGAGCACAGCATAAGACCTTGAGTCCCATGTGTACTTACCTCTGGAATTTGAAACTCCCTGAGCACATTTGGCTAAAACATGGCAGATGCATTAGAGGTCCATTTGCTGGAGACACTGTTGAATGTTCAGGGAAAAAATTTGTCCTTGGGGACGGAGATCCAGGAAGATAAGCTTGGAATGATAACAAAGCTATGATTGTGTTGGGGGAAGTGGTTCCTCTGAATATGGCTTACTGTTTGGTTTTGAATTCATCCCTGGTCCAGCTCCAGCTGCCTGGATCTTAGGCAGAGAAAGAGGTTTGGTAATAAAAACTGAAGAAGTCATGTAATCTGTGTTTGTTTCACCTGTGTGTGAAAACCACTGCATTTATTTTTCTAAGTTAAATAATTCAGTCTTAGTTTCTATCCACGTGAGTTTGTAGGATTTTCAAACTTGGTCACATTTTGAGGATTGTCCACCAGTAACCCTAACCCTAACCAAGAGTTATTCCCAACTTAGAAGATTAGGGTGAAAATCTTTCAGTCTTTCATTGTCTTTTCTGAGATGCTCGTGTTCAAAAAGTGGATGGCTCTGTGCTCTAATTGGTGGACTTTTAAATGATCAGTCCTCTGCCACCCTGCTTATTTAACTTATATGCAGAGTACATTATGAGAAATGCTGGGCTGGAGGAAGCACAAGCTGAAATCAAGATTGCTGGGAGAAATATCAATAACCTCAGATATGCAGATGACACCACCCTTATGACTGAAAGTGAAGAACTAAAGAACCTCTTGATGAAAGTGAAAGAGGAGAGTGAAAATGTTGGCTTAAAAATCAACATTCAGAAAACTAACATCATGGCATCTGGTCCCATCACTTCATGGCAAATAGATGGGGAAAGAGTGGAAACAGTGTCTGACTTTATTTTTTGGGCTCCAGAATCACTGAAGATGGTGATTACAGCCATGAAATTAAAAGCCGCTTACTCCTTGGAAGGAAAGTTATGACCAACCTAGATAGCATATTTAAAAGCAGAGACATTACTTTGTCAACAAAGGTCCATCTAGTCAAGGCTAAGGTTTTTCCAGTGATCATGTATGTATGTGAGAGTTGGATGGTGAAGAAAGCTGAGTGCCGAAGAATTGATACTTTTGAACTGTGGTGTTGGAGAAGACTCTTGACAGTCCCTTGGACTGCAAGAAGATCCAACCAGTCTATCTTAAAGGAGATCAGTCCTGGGTGTTCATTGAAAGGACTGATGTTGAAGCTGAAACTCCAATACTTTGGCCACCTGATGTGAAGAGCTGACTCATTGGAAAAGACCCTAATGCTGGGAAGGATTAGGGGCAGGAGGAGAAGGGGATGACAGAGGATGAGATGGCTATATGGCATCACCGACTCAATGGATACTGATTTGGGTGGACTCTGGGAGTTGGTGATGGACAGGGAGGCCTGGCATGCTGCAGTTCATGGGGTCGCAAAGAACCGGACACGACTGAGCAACTGAACTGAACTGAACTGAACAAGTCTTTATCCGGCCCTTTCCCAGGGGCCCTACTTCCCTTGAGTATGGGTGGAAGGGGTGGAGCACAATTCTATTCTTTGAGAAAAGTCATCACTGACTTCCTTTTAATTCAGGGAAGCCACTAGAGATTGGGTAGCTCCTTCTCTTTAGTTCAAAACATCACCTTACATCCCTCTTCCTGACTTGTCTTTGTGGATCTGAAATATACAAGCTGCGTATTGTCCCCCAACTTGTGGGAAAAGGAGAGGTTATACTTTTAGCAACAAAAACACTGGCATCTTCTTCCTGGGGTGAAGGTAGGGAAGGTTTTAGTCATTTTTAAGTCTACATCTGCACAAACAAAACACACAAGAATGCTAAAAGCATGAACAAACAGAAAATAAATAAAACAATAAAAATTAGTACAAGCAAGTAAAGTTTTTCTTAAGAGAACATTCTGTTACAAATATTTTACTAAAATGTGTGATATTTGGAAGTAGGGTATAAATCCTTTAGTGTCCACCTGAGAATATCAAATAAATGGAGATATATTTTCCCCAACTCTGTGTCGGAATATATTTGACAGCATGTCCCTGATAGTAGCTACATTCTCAAGCAGAGATGATGGGGTGTTTCCAGCAGAAGCCAAAATGCTAATCAGAAATGGAGATACCCAGAACAAAAAAAGCAGAAATGTTAGAAAATAGCATGTTACTTAAAAGAGCCAGCTGGAACAGTTGAGAAAGAAATATATGATGAACGCCAAGTGAGTTCTAGCTGATTGAATTTATTTTTGAGCCCATATGGGACACCTACTAGGGACTCCTAAGATGGCTAGGTAGTGATGGTGTTGGGACAAGACATTCTAAGTAGCTAGACTTCATGGATTATGAGATACATGAATTTGGAGTGAAAATGTTTCCATTGGATGGTGCCAGCCCTTGATTCCACTTTAGCTCTGTTCCAATGGTTTCCAGGATCTATGTGTGTGCCTGTGTGCTAAGTCACTTCAGTTGTGTCTGACTCTTTGTGACCCTAAGAACTGTAGCCCACCAGGCTCCTCTGTCCATGGGATTTTCCAGGCAAGAATACTGGAGGGGGTTTCCATGCCCTCTTCCAGGGGATCTTCTCCACCCAGGGATGGAACCTGCATCTCTTTTGTCTCTTGCTTTGGCAGGTGGGTTCTTAACCACTAGCACCACCTGGGAAGCCCTCCTGGGTCTACATGTTGATTCAACTCTTTCTCAAACCCGTGAATCATTTAGTAAAGAGTTCCCTTTCTGGATATCTGAAAAACTTAGAAATAGTAATGTCATTTTCCACACTGTGAAATTCAGAATCAAATGGCCTGGCAGCTTTTGCTCTTGGTGTCTGAGGAACCCTGAGACCAGTTTGTGAGTGGACCCAAGCTAACCTGCTGGTGGATGTGAATCCATATGGAGGAAAACCAAGGAACTCTGCAGACAGCCTCATCCATTATGTGAATGAAGCCATCCTAGATCATCCAGCTGCCAGCCAACTTGCCAGCTGACCCAGAGACATGGGAGAGCCAAGTAAAATCAGATGAGATTAAAAAAACAAAAAACAAAAAAAAATCAGATGAAATGGCTTGGCCAGAAAAACTGCCCTCAGGATCATGAATCAAATAGTCATTCTCTTAAACCTGTAGGTTTTGGGGTGGTTTGTTGTGCATCACAAGTTAACTGGTACACTATTAAGTGAAAGTACAAATGAAGTTGCTCAGTCGTGTCTGACTCTTTGCAACCCCATAGACTGTAGCCTACCAGGGTCCTCTGCCCATGGGATTTTCCAGGCAAGAATACTGGAGTGGATTGCCATTTCTGTCTCCAGGGGATCTCCCCAACCCAGGGATTGAACCCAGGTCTCCTGCATTGCAGGCTGATACTTTACCATCTGAGCCACCAGGGAAGCCCATCATAAAGAAATAGAAACTCTGTACAGATCTAAAACTAGTTAGGAGGTTGAATCAGTAATCAAACACCTCCCAACAAAGAAAAGCTCAGGACTGGATGATCTCACTGGTAAATTCTACCAAATATTTAAAGAAGACTTAACCCTAACTTGTATCAGACTCTTTCAAAATACTGAAGAGAAGGGAACACTTCCCACACTCATGTGATGGAGCAGCATTACCTATAGAAGTTCATACACCATGGCCAAGTAGGGTTTATCCCTGGGATACAAGGATGGTTCAACCTAGGCTGATGAATAAGTGTGATGCATCACATTAGCAGAACAAAGGATAACAGCCACATTATCACCTCAACAGGTGCAGAAAAAGAATCTGACAAAAAATAAACAATTTGGATATTTTTTTTCCCCTTTGCTTAAAGCCCTAAAATGATGTTTCCCATCATTTGTAAACGAGGTCCTCAAGATCTGGTCCTCTTTCCTGACCTCCCTAGGCTTATCTCTTACTATTTTCTATAGCTTTCTTTTCAGCAATGTGCAAAAGCTTTAATTTTCCTTGGTTATTGTGCTCCTCCCTCATGTCCCTTTGCCCTCCCTCCACCTCCTGTCCACATTGTTACCTTCTGTGTAGTCTTTCAATCACAGATCAGATTCCTCCTCCTCCAGGAAGCTTGATGGGTTAGGTATCTTCCTGTGCTCTTTGATTCATATCCTTACATTGCCCTTCAGACTTAAAAAACAATATTTATGTCCACACCCCACAAGTAGACTGTGAGTTCCTTGAGGGCAAGGTTTGTATCTTATTTTTCTTGCATTCCCACTACCTAGCAGGTGGCCTGCCTATTGAATAAACACATGTTCTAGGTTTCAAGAATGTTAAAATAGACAAAATATGACATAAGATGTTTTTGTGTTGTGTGGTATTGTTACATTGTTTATCCTAGGGACGCTGACAGATTTTGCCTTCAAGATTACATTCAGGAATAACTAATTCAGAAAACTTTCCCTATCTCTACACAAACTAGATTACTTATGTCTTCCCTGTGAATTCCCAAATTGCGATTTTAGTTCTGGCCTTGTACTTACATTGCAGGAAAAAGCATCTGATGATATGTCTACCCTTTCTTTCTTAACAATTGATGATGCTCTCTTTCAGGGCAAGACTACATCTGTTCTGTCATCTGGGTTTGTTTTACAGATTAATTAGTTAATGAATGAATAAAATCTTGAACTGTACCTGTACAAAGTAAGTGTTCAATAAATGATTAAAAAAAATCACAAAAATAAATAAATAAATAAAACATGGAAAAAGATCACTCAACGCTTGTGGCTAATTTTAAACATGGACTTTTAACAAAATCCATGGCTTTTAATCAGTTTATTTCTATCTTTGAATTCTATTTTTCTCTTACCCAAGGAGCTGCTTTCTAATGGAAATTGCTGGTATTAATATATACCAAATTACATCAAGAGTACAGAGGATTTTTTCCCCCCAATCACAGTAATGATAGTAATGACAACATTAAAATGCTGCACACTAAAAGACTTGAGGGTAAAACTGGTATTTTTTTTCCTTAATTTCAAACGCATATTTGATGAGTTCATCTAGTTTAGCTTCTCAGATAAATTCTACAATGTTTTAAAGTTCACTCCTGCTCATCCATATACACCCACACAGTGGAAAGGCTTATCAGCTTTCAAATTTATGAGCTGCAAACGCAAGTTTCCACTGAAAGTCTTTGTTAACCTCAGGCGGAGGATCAAAGCAAAGTCCTTTGTGTCGTGAGAGGAGCTTGGCACATCAGGTGACAAGCATTACCTGATGATGGGTTTCTCAGGTCTTTTGTGGGCATTGCACAGGCTTCATTCTTTTGTTTTTTAAAAAGTTTACTTGTGACATCCCTGGCAGTACAGTGGTTAAGAATCTGCCTTCCGAGGATGTGAGTTCAGTTCCTGGTTGGGGAACTGAACTGTAGATATTTTACATGCTGGATGGCGTGGTCAAAAAAAAAAAAAAAAAAATTGTTCGGCTTTAAAATATCACCGAAATAAAGATACCCTGTGTTCCTAAGCACATTCATGTGTTAACTTTTTCAAAAGAGATAAACTTTAATTTTATTTTTCTTTTTGGTAAGTTTGAGGGCCAGTGGCCTCTACCGTATCAATGAAAAACTGTGTATCAAAATGATCTGTTAATCCCTTTGATTCATTTTGTCTCAAAAATCATGCAAATGATAACCTATGAACACACACACAGGAATGAATGTGGGAGAGAAGAGTCAAGCCAGAGAAAACAAGAGAAATGAAAAGCTCTCAAAATCACCACCCTAATATCATTAAAAAATGTGCAAGATAAACCCACAGCCCATACCCACTTTGCCCACAGAACTGTGGCAAGGCTGAGTCAGTGTGTATACAGAACAAGATATGAATATTCTGCTTGGAAATCTGATCTGAAAACAAAGAGAGGAAATGACTTAGCAAGAGTTTTGCTCATGAGCTTCTCTGTGGACTCTGAGCCCAGTGCCACAGGCTGAACTACCTGGAGAAGCCACAGACTTCTGTTTGAGGAATCACTGGATAACCTTTATGTCACATTTCAAAAGTTTGCTTAGGATTTTAAGTTTGTGGGGCTTCTGTCATGTGTAACCCCAGGAGTGATTTTTGGAAATGCAGTTTTGAAAATGCTAATTATGAGTGATGTTATGAAAAGGATTTGCGTAAAAGAAGGGCATGGCAACCCACTCCAGTATTCTTTCCAAAATCCTATGGACAGAGGAGCCTGGTGGACTATGATCCTCAGGGCTGCAAAGAGTTGGACACAACTGAAGCGACTTAGCACACATACATGACAGAGTCCTACTTATAAATGGGACAGTGCTTGTTTGGCTAGAGTACAGATAATTGACTAAAACAATGAAGGCAAAGTAAAACTGGCAACAAGATACATAGATTATCATTCACATGAAACTGTTTTCTCCATTGCAATATAGTTTTAATTCAGGAGAAAAACGTGTTCCTCCTTAGATTTTTTTTTTCCCGAGTCTCTCTGAACTAGGACAGGTCACACTTGTTAAATGACAGCAGTGAGGAGGAGGTGCAGGTCGAGGAGGTGAGAACTGGTCATTTGCCATGAGACAGGTATGCTCTGGGGAGCCGATTTTATGAAATAAAAGTAGAAGCAAGAGCAGGATTTGGAGAATTAAAACAAAGTCACATTTTATGATGCTACAAAGTCTTGATGTCTGTTTTTGTTCATCTGCACTCCATTTTCAGTTCAGACACCAATCAGGAAGTTGCTAGTTCTGCAAAAGAGAGACAGATAGCAGTCCTGCCCTATCTGGAGAAACAGGGAATGGGAATGTGCAGAAAACTGCCCTTGAAACAGCTGACGATTAGTACCTGGCATTGGCAAGCACAACATGAAGTCTTTCTCAACATAAGTGGTAAAAGTTAAACAATGAGCCATTATCACTGGGTGTTTTGGAGGCAGTGTCTCCATTCACTGAGGATAATTAGTATTATCAGAAAAGTCCATTTCTACATGAGAAAACATTTAATAAACCTTCTGACTGAAGGAACTGCAACCACTGTAGAAGAGCGTAGAACAAAGATAGAGGATAGGGATCTCCACTAGCTTCTTTGGTAGAACTAACCCTTTAGCAAAGTGATGCAACATGGCTGTCTGGGTTCTGCCACCCAATATGGTAACCACCAGTCAGAGGTGGCTCTTTAATATTAATTTAAATTAATTTACATTACATAAAATAAAAATTATCTTCCTCAGGCACATTTACCACATCAAGGCCTCAACTGCCACATGGGCTTGGTGGTACCAGTATGGGACAGAATAGAAAGACCAGTTCCACTGTTGTGGAAAGTTCTGCTGGACAACTCTGGAAAAGCATTGTAATGAGAGCCTGGGATTGGATTTTAGTCTGCAACTTTGTAATGGCATGTTTCCCGATTCTCAAAATAAGGTGAAGGAATAGTACTTGCCTCCTGGAATTATTAGGAAGACTGGATAAGTGAGTTCTTTTAAAATATAGTGTGAAAAACCATACCTGGTACAGAGTAAGTGTAATATCAATTCATTTGTTTAAAAATCAATGTGGGTCTACTGCCTACTGCCTACTCCCTTTATTCAATAGTTTGTATACATTTATGCTTATGTTGGGCTCCCCTGGTGGCTCAGATGGTAAAGAATCTGCCAGTAGTGTGGGAGACCTGGGTTTGATCCCTAGGTTGGGAAGATCCCCTGGAGAAGAGAATGGCAACCCACTCCAGTATTCTTGCCTGGAGAATTCCATGGACAGAGAAGCCTGGTGAGCTATAGTCCAGGGACTGCGACGAGTCAGACGCAACTGAGGGACTTTCACTTCACTTCAACATCCTAGCAGAAATTTGTTACTATTACTTAATAGTTGAGGACCCTGAGCTTGAAGTCACTTAGGGCATGATTTTTGAACTTGGCTGACTTGTAACTGCTATGGGATTTCCAGTATGATGAGCTACTGGACTCCAATGTCTATGCTGTATTGTCTTTTGTTCTGTAAATTAAAACCAACACATGTTTCTTCTGGCTTACCTCTGAATTAAAGAAAAGCTTCAGGGATAACTTTTGTAATAATAACAGCTAAGCATCACCTAGTACTTAATATATGTGACATGCTGATCTAGCAACTTAATTTGTACTATATTAATTCATTTAATCCTCACAATAATTTTGTGATAAGTACTGTTATTACCTCATTTTGTCAAATTGAGGCTCAGAGATGTTCAGTATATTTCCTAAGTTCACACAGCTAGCTAGTCACACAACTAGCCTATTGGGACTCAAACCTTATTTTTAGTGTCTTTTTTCATAATCGCTATGCTAATTGTGTTTCAGTACACAGTCCAAGAATACAAAGATTATTGGCCTAGGGGGACACTGCCTGACCTGTGCAGAATAGATTTGGGGGCTGGAAATGGATCAAGTCAAGTAACTTCACTGAATAGTTGCAAACTACTTTAAACAAGGCTATTTCAGTCGTGCGTGCTATGCGTGCATATCCTGACTCGCCCTTTCCTTGGGGAAAATAGGGAGAAAAGTACATACATGGAAATGTACGATTGGCTGCTACACCAAATTTGGCAAGGATGGTGGATCACAGTCTCCCAGCAAAGGTGTGCCCTGCTGCTGGCAAGTGCTCGGGGTTCCAATCTCCAACCCATAGGTCTCAATCCCTTCTCAGTCTCTCTCCGTCATCTCTTGTGACAAAAGGCAAAGCCATGTCTTTTGGAAATCAGATCTAAGCAAAGACCAATTCTCTGCTTGCAATTCTTAAAATAATTTTCAATGAAATGAAGGCTTCTGAGTCAGAGGATGTGACATCCTCATTTGCATGATTCAGAAAGGTGATGACGCCACAGGCAGTGATTGAGGAGTTCCCGAACGTGGAAATGCTGAACAATTAAACGGTACTGTCGTTGGCACCAGACAAACAGTCTCAGATAACTGAAACCCGGTCCACTGGCCCCAGCACAGGAAGCCAGTGGCTATCAGAACTTCACAGTAGGTGGTTCCTGTCACCTCCCCAACGTTTTCCTGGAGTGGGGGGCTGACAGCTGACCATTTTTATTTTGTTTTCTTTTGAGTAGATAGAAGCTGTTGGACTTCTTACAGAGCTTGTTGTGCTTAGTATATGCATCAATTTCTTTGGAAAGGCTCAGAGAATATGCATATTATATCAGGATGGGATTTATTAACTCAATAGCCATGTAGAGGAAAAAAATCTCGAGGGCCTTTTATGAACTCATGGAAGTTGTATTAAGAAGGTTATTTTTGGGTCCTTGGAAAATGGCCCACAGATGCCACCATAGTCTCAAGAGTGTGTCTGGCCTCTAAAAGATTATTAGGACCATGTTCTGATAATTGCACAGTTGAGAGGTCACAAAGAAATCTTCATTACCAACTATAGTTAAGTACAATTTTAAAAGCTGGACCACTGATGAAGTATTAATAGTAGAATCCCCTGAAAGCAAGCAGCATTTTCTTATCTCAATATAAAAAATCCTCAAAGTTCTCAAGTATGGAAATTTCTAAAACCCACGAGAATGTGGGCATGATTGTCATGCTGCATTTAGCCAATAACAGCCCATGTAGTCGTCCTATTCTACGACTTTGCTGTTTGTTGCTCAGTTGTGACTGACTCTGCAACCCGATGGACTTCTCCCAGGCAAGAATACTGCAGTGGGTTGCCATTTCCTTCTCCAATTCCTTCTCTTCTATTTCCTAAAAAGCTTGCCAGAATTTTGAAGAGAATTGCTCTGTGGACTTTCAGAGTAGCACTTTCCATCTAAGTAGGAGTTTAAAGTCTCAGATGTGGATTTTTAACAGTAAATGTGGATTTTCAACAGTAAACGTGTGAAGTCGTGTCCGACGTTTTGCAGCTCCATGGACTGAAGTCCTCCAGGCTCCTCAGTCCATGGGATTCTCCAGGCAAGAATACTGCAGTGGGTTGCCATTTCCTACTCAACAGTAAATGATGTCCTTTAAAGGTGAGGCATTGAGCATTCTGGCTCACAGTGAGAGCCTAACTATGGTCACCTGTTCTGCAAGGTTACATACGGGGCTGCCAAAAGGTTGACAGATAATGAAGAGCTGCATTCCTAACCTATAGGGACCAGCCTCTCCCTCCCTGCATGTGAATTCAGGCTTGCATCGATTTGGGCCACATGGACCAAATGCTCCTTCCTTATGGATACCAGTTCCCATTATCCTGCCCAAGTGTGCCTGCATGCGTGCTCAGTCGCTGAGTCGTGTCTGACTCTTTGAGACCCCATGGACTGCAGCCCACCAGTCTTTTCTGTTCATGGGATTTTCCAGGCAAGGATACTGGAGTGCGGTTGCCATTTCCGACTCCAGGCCCAAGGTGTGAGCGTATCACAATTAGAATTTGGTTGTTGATGTTAGAGTCATGCAGTGGATTGCCAAAAATATATCCAATCAATGTCATCTGTGGTAGTAGCCATGCAAAGGGAGTAAATGCGATTCTGACTAAACATGTCTTTTGCGAAGTATTGACAATTGAAATAAACCATCTGCAGCAAGGGCAGATCTGCTTCTACCAGTTTTCCTCATCCCACTGTTAAACTTCACTGCTTTCTTTCCTACAGTGATTCATCAAGGAGACACTGACTGCCAAGAAATCACTGATTTTGGCTTTGTGTTAGCTACCGTCACTGGCTAAACTACACTGTGCAGCATTGGAAGAGTCAGATGAAGGTATCCTGATGAAATTTTACATAAATAGAATTCCCTTCCCTGTTAAGCCAAAACTCACAAGAACAAAGAGTTCAATTTCTGTTTTCCAGGGGGAGGAGAGGGGGCAGAAAAAGAGAACTGCTAATGTGAGCATCAGCAGAAAATGAAAATGCTTTTGCTACTGCTCCCTAATGCTTCTTTCCACTAAACAGAAACTTCAGTCCTCACAATAGTCAGGGAAAAAAAAATCAGAAGCTTTTACAATGTTACTGAGAATGATTGGTTCCTAAGCTCTTCTATTTAAAAGAAGTTATTTGATAATCTAAACAAGATTTTAAAAATTAGAGTGTAAGAATATCCACTTTCAACTACAATTTTGCTGCCACGCTGAATTTCTCTCTTTTTGCTGTTCATCGAGAGAGAGCTTCATGTGACATAATAAAAATTTCATTTAGAGCCTCTCTCCTCAGATTGCTAACAAACTGGGAGCCTGTTAGAAATTCACCTTCTTAGACTCTAGTCAGGACATACAGAACCAGAATCTGCATTTTAGCAAGACCCTCAGGGGATTTGGATGCACCTTCAAGTTTAGGGTGAGATTTCCTAATCTTAGATAACTATCCTAATTTCTTGTGTGTAGAGCTTTTATTTATTTATTTTTTTGGCTTTATTTATTTATTTTATTAGTTTTGCCATACAATGACATGATATCACCATGGGTTTACAGCTTTTAAATAACCGTGTATGCATGTGTGGTCACTTAGTCGTTTCTGACTCTTTGTGACCTTAAGGACTGTAGCCCGCCAGGCTCCTCTCTGCCTGGGGTTCTCCAGGCAAGAGTACTGGAGTGGATTGCCATACCCTCCTCCAGGGATATTCTCAGTCCAGGGATTGAGCCCGTGTATCTTACAGCTCCTGAACTGCAGGCGGATTCTTTACTCACTGAGCCATTGGGGCTTTCCTTTTTAAATACTATAATGATTCTGTTATCAAGTTTTTATTCACCTCATTCTTTGGCTTAGAAAACTTCCTTTTTTACTTCAGTAAGACATCCTGACTGATGAACATAGAAAGCTCACTGCTCTCAGCTTGTAGCCCATTTTAGAATATTCCAGAGTTTTTCTGCACCTGTCATTTGATGGACACGCTTACCAGAGCCTGTTCTGTAAGTTCCTAATCATACTCATGACACAGTGTAAATAACATAGACTGAGAAAATGTGACTGAGGAAAGAGTGATAACGTTTACTGTTGCATAAGCAAACAAGAAAATTTGATCCAAAAAATTGTAACAGTCTAAGGGCTTATGTTCAGACTTCTTTCCAAATGTCTTTAAGTCCTTATTCTATTTTAAAGAAAGTAAAACCAGGAATTGTACACCCTGTCTTGTGGTGTGAAATGGGCAAGAAAGATGATTTTACTCCTCAATCAGGAGACCTATATGAGAAAAAAGTCTTTACTTCTCAAGTGTAGCAAATAGATGTGCTTATTTATTTTAGTTTCATTATAAACTGTTGTACCTTAAAGCTGTCCACATATCATACTTTTTCTGATTCTTTGATTTCTTAAAATTTTGTGTTGAACAAATTGAATGCCAGTTATAATTTTGTCAGGTAAGAGGACTTTTATTACACATATTTCTGGATCTCATCCCAGACCACTGAAGGAGGGTGGGGCTTGGAATATGTATTTTTAAAAATATCTGGCAATCAGTTAGGGTTGGAAATTATTGAATTAGAGAACTCTGACTGAAGAACCAACAATCACAGAAGTAGGAAAAATTCGACAGGTTGAGATATTTTAAAAATGTCACTGACATATTGACTAAAGAATTTCCAAAACTTTTATAACAAAAAAGCCTCAGCTGATTCCACCCATAGTATTTGGAGTGTTGTCTACATTTCCTGGTGTGATGTCTTTGAAGTTTTCCTGGACTGGACCAGCTGGCCCTCTGAAAAAGTCCATTTGTAAACTAGGAAGAGGGGGAGTTTGGACTGTGGTCAAATTTGTTCTTCATCAGTTTTGGAGAATTTAAATTTCCTTCTGCACTCTGACCCCATAGACATTGCTCAGAGTGGCTCATATATTTTCTTTTCTTTGTCTCATATATTTCTCTGAAAGAGACTCAGTACTTTCTAGTGACTTCCTGTTTTGTTATTCACTAGTCAACTGACAGAGGAAACTGATTACAGGTGGTTCTGGGGAGACTAAGCTATACTGGGGCTTTCCCAGTGGCTCAGTGGCAAAGAATCCGCCTGCAGTTCAGGAGCCGCAGGAGATGTGGGTTTGATCCCTGAGTCAGGAAGATTCCTGATGGAGGGCATGGCAATTGACTTCAGAATTCTTGCCTGGAGAATCCCATGGACAAAGGAGCCTGGTGGGCTACAGTCCATAGGGTTACAAACAGCTGGACACAACTGAAGTGACTAAGCATGCATGCATGCAAGCTATATGGATCCTTACAAGACTAGTGGACTAAGTTTGTCCTTTGACTTCCCTCATTTGGCTTATCTGCTCACTAATATGCCTTCCAGAATCCAGAGGAAACTTGGATGTTGGTAGGTAATTGATTTATGGAAAGATAAACAACCTTCAAATAACAGAAGGACTGAAAAAATGAGATTATTGCCTGCCTCTTAAGTTAGAGATGATAACTACCACTATTAGATTCGAGTCTTGTCTTTAAGTTTTTAGAGTGAAGTGAAAGTTGCTCAGTTCTGTTCAACTCTGCAGCCCAATGGACTATAAAGTCCATGGAATTCTCCAGGCCAGAATACTGGAAGGGGTAGTCTTTCCCTTCTCCAGGGGATCTTCCCAACCAAGGGATTGAACCCAGGTCTCTCACATTGCCAGTGGATTCTTTACCTGCTTTAAGCATGTTTTAAATTAACTGTGTTCTGGGTCTGTCACCCAGCCTTCAGCTGACTCTCACAGCTGCTCTGCAGAACTCTAGCATTTGGCCATCAGATACACACCTAATGTCTACCAGCACATTTGTTTACATTAGGACCCTTGCTTTGAAAATTTATATTCTGGACATTCTTAGTGAGAAATGTCATAATTGATTTTGATTGTCAGGGCCCAGGTTGAAATATCAGCTCAATGTAGAGGTGATTAGTTGATAAAAATGGACTCAGGTACACTTATTCATAAAACAATATAATACCACAGTGATTTCACCCTTGGCCCTAGTGTCTGCCTGTCTGGTTATAATTTACCACTTGTCTCATCCTCTCCAAATAAGTGAAACTTGAGAGAAATGGATAATCCAAATAAGAGCACACTAAATGTATCAGATATTCTGAGAAGTGATCTGCTGAGACTCAGGCAAAGTCTGTGGTTTCTCACAATAAACTGCTGTTTCCCAGACTTGTCTGATCTACAGTCATTGTGTGTATGGGGTGGGGTGAGGGAAGGTTGTTCTTAAATATATAGATTCCCAAACTTCTTTCCAGAAATTTCTACCCACTGGTCTGTTGTCAGAGGGGGCAAGTGATTCTTATAAACAAGCAAGTTTGGGCATTGCTGACTTAATGTTCTAGGATTTATTTCATGCTGGTGTTTCACGAATTATGCACATTCAGTAGAATAGTGATTGTGGCGAATACACATAATGTTGAAATACCAGAGTGAAGTGTACTAAATGCTTCTTGTGATTCTGAAAAGTCAATGATAGCATATATACTTGCTTACTGGAATCAGCAGAAGTCTTCAAGAAGATTGTTCTAGCCAAGACATGGAAAAAACCTAAATGTCCATCGACAGATGAATGGATAAAGCAAATATGGTACATATATACTATGGAATATTACTCAGTCATAAAAAAGAATGGAATAATACCATCTGCAGCAACATGGATGATCCTAGAGATTATCCTACTAAGGAGTAAGTCAGAAAGAGAAAGATGAATACCATAAGATATCACTTATTTGTGTAATCTAAAATATGACATATGTCAAATCCAAACTCCCATGGGGTTGACCTACTAAAAGTGGATAACCAACAAGAACAGGGAATTCTGCTCAGTATTATGCAATAATTCAAGTGGGAAAAGAATTTGCAAAATACTAGATCATGGCATCCAGTCCCATTACTTTATGGCAAATAGATGGGGAAACAATGGAAACAGTGACAGACTTTATTTTCTTGGGCTGCAAATTCACTGCAAATGGTGACTGCAGCCATGAAATTAAAAGACACTTGCTTCTTGGAAGAAAAGCTATGACAAACCTAGACAGCAAATTAAAAGTCAGAGACATTACTTTGCCCACAAAGGTCCATATAGTCAGAGCTATGGTTTTACCAGTAGTCATGTATGGATGTGAGAGTTGGACCACAAACAAGGCTGAACACCAAACGACTGATACTTTTGAATCATGGTGTTGGAGAAGACTCTTGAGAGACCCTGGGACTGTAAGGAGATCAAACTAGTCAATCCTAAAGGAAATCAATCCTGAGTATTCATGAGAAGGACTGATGCTGAAGCTTCAGTACTTTGGCCACCTGATACGAAGAGCTGACTCATTAGAAAATACTCTGATGCTGGGAAAGACTGAAGGCAGGAGGAGAGGGGGATGATGGAGGAAAAGACGGTTGGATGGCATCACAGACTCAGCGGACATGAGTTTGAGCAAGCTCTAAGAGATGGTGAAGGACAGGGAAGCCTGGTGTGCTGCAGTCTGTGGGGGTCACAAAAAGTCTGACATGAATGAGTGACTGAACAAGAACAAGATACATGTATATGTATGACTGAATTACTTTGCTGTACACCTGAAGCTAACATAACATGGTTAATCAACTATACTCCAATATAAAATGCAAAGTTAAAAAATGACACAAATGAGCTTATCTATGAAACAGAAACAGATTCACAGACAAAGAGCAGAACTGTGGTTGCCAAGGGGGAAGAAGATGGTGGAGGAATGGGTTGGGAGTTTGGGATTGGCGGATGCAAACTATCACCTAGAGAATGGATAAACAACAAGGTCCTACTATATAGCACAGAGAATTATAATCAATATCCTGTGATAAATCAAACAGAAAATAATATGAAAAAGTATATATATATATAAAACTGAATCACTTTGCTTAGAAAAATTTTTTGATGTCTTTTTTTTTAAAGATCCTTTTCCCATATATGTCACTATTCTATGTATTTTTTTCTATTCTCCTCTCACTCTCTTTTATGTCTGGGTCTCCAATTTCATATATATGTGGCTGCTTGAAGTTTTCTCTCAGCTCACTGATACTCTTCATTTTAAATATTTGTCAGGTTCTTTTTTCTTTTATTCATGTTGATAGTTTCTATAGGTATGGCTTTAACTTTATTGACTTTTCATCTGTGGCATCCAATTTGCTGTTAATTGCATCCTGTACTTTGCTGTGTGAACTATCCACTTTGCATTACTCCGACTCTCATCTCTGCGTCCTCAACTCAGGAAGCTGGTCTCTGCCTATGTTCCAGCTCACCATGACACGATCTAGAACAACCTCTCAAGGCAGTAAGCTGTGGCAGCTGTTTCTCACTTCTCATCTCTCATTGCCTGATAGCCAGATCTTAAAAACTGTTTTTTTCACATATTTTTCTGCTTCTCCTTGTTTCAAGTGGGAGGATAAATTGGTCCCTAATATTCCATCTTGGTTAGAAGTGGAAATCCCTTAAATATTTTTTCATGTGACTTTGTCAGTTTGGCTACTCTCAAGCTATTTATAGGTTTATTTTTAATTATAAATAGGAACAATATATTTTATTTGTATATTTCTTTAAAATTTATGTAATGTTTTCAGTCTTCTTAAAATTTAATAATCCTTATATAATTATATTTATTTGCCCAATAAAGTAATATAAAGAATATCTTTGAACTTGTCTTCTTATAAGCAAAATGAATAGATTGCACTGGAATATATTTAGGGTTCCTACATGTTATAATATTTTAAACAATCTTTCAAAAGTATATTTTCATTGCTGGGTTTGTTTTAATATGTGTTCCACAAGTATCTGTTAAGAACCACTCTCTTTTGGAATAGCCAAATTTTTTCTTTATAAAAGATTCTGGAATAATCTTATTCCTTAAATAAATGTTATTCTTGAAATAAGACAGCATTGCAAAAAAAAACCTTCCTTTTTTGTTTTTAAGTATAATCTTATTATTTTGTTTAATGAATGTATGGCCAAAGCTCAGTGGTGATGTCATTCCTCTGCATTTGATTTTAGTAAGTTGGGTGAATGGCTTAGTATGTGACTTTCTAAAAAGCTAAGACCCATTTTAATAATGAACCCAAATATGGTAAATACAAATCTATCTATTTACTTAGCAGGTGAAAAGGTTAGATCCCATCTTCCCTCCTCATTTCTGCTGACCCTTAGCATCTATGGGGTTTTACTGCCTAGTACAGGAGAATCCCACACTTTCCACATGGTCCATATGGTTCATATGGACCACATGTGCATGGTCCATAGCTAGCCTCCTTGTATTTGGTATAGTGACACTGGATCATGGGCCAATGTGAGTGCCCCAGGGTCAGACGGCCAGTTCACTCCCTTGTTGATTCAGTTGGTATATCTGACTGTGCTTTGAGTTCCTTGTTAGTGTTCCTAGTCCTTATGAGGCCCTGTTCCAGACTCTAACTCATTAAATTAGGAAGTTGATAGTGGGACTTCCCTGATGGACCAGTGGTTAAGACTCCATGCTTCCAATGCAAGGGGCACAGATTTGATCCCTGTTCAGGGAACTAAGATCCCATATATTGTGCTGTGCAGACAAGAAAATTAGAAAAATGAAAAAAAAAATGAAGAAATTGATAGTATCTCTAGCTCTTTCTGGAGTCCTTCTTGGAGTCTCTATATTCCAAGTAACCACAGTCACTTGTTAGGAGCTTGATACAAAATAGACCATGGTCTTGGAATATGATGGCACCAGATACATGACGGCTAGCTTGGCCACTGCCTAGAAATGACCGTGGCCACCCTTCTTTTACCAGATTTCCAATATGGAGTTTCCTCGGTGGCACAGTGGTAAAGAATCCACCTGCCAATGTGGGTATGTGAGTTTGATTCCTGGGTGGGGAAGATTCTCTGGAGAAGGAAATGGCTACCCACTCCAGTATTCTTGCCTGGGAAATTCCATGGACAGAGGAGCCTGGCAGAGGAGTCTACAGGGTCGCAAAAGAGTTGAACACAACTTAGCAACAGCAGCATTCCCAATACCAGTCATTTTGGATGTCAGCAGCAAATGAATCCCACATTTTTGTTTTTTATCTGTACTTTCTTATCTGTTATTTTAGGTAGGAGTGGAAGAATTCGACTTATGATTTATAGAGAGAAGTGATTTAGAACTGGGTCAGATAACAAGTTTTATGGGTAAGAGGATGGGATAAATATTTTAATGGACAGAAAATGCTATTTCACTGGGGCATTCAGGATTCCTGTAGCTTATTTTAACATATTTTCTTCAAGATCCTGGAGAAAATTCTACTGTTACTTTTCTGCTGTACTTTGGTTTTACAAAGACTAAAAACAAGCATTTGTTGTTGCTTCCTTCCTTTTGGAAGAAGGATCACACATTTTAGTTCATACAGCTCTTTTAATTTAATGCAAATTAGAAGAGTTTGCTGATAAGACAATAACTTTTCTGAATTATTGAAAGACAAACATTTTCTGAGTTTTGCAGACTTCTAGTTTTTCCCTTCTCATGTATCTGAAACTGCTGGCATTTGCTTGGCACTGCAAGTTGGCATTAGAATTTTAAGAGACATTTCCTTATATTTACTGAGTCATATGGTGTTTATCTCAGATTATGTATGGTTTGTGGGGATTGTAGTTCCTTAATGTCCTATTGATTTGCATGTTATCTTTAGCTCTTAGCAACCAAACCAGAATTAAAACCATCCATATTACTTTAATAGAAAACATTAATTATTGTTGACAATGGAGAGGAAAGGAGAGCTCTGAATCAATGGTTGTTCTCTTCTGCTCTTTAGCAACGAAGATGGTCTGTCCACAAGTGTTTTCAAGGACTCCAAGACAAAGTGTAATAAAAAATGAGTAGGGATAAAATTTATTAAAATACATTTTTTTAAATTTATTTTTTATGTTTGGTTGCACTGGATCTTTGTTGCAGTGAACGAGCTTTCTCTAGCTGCGGAGAGTGGGGACTTCTCTTCATTGTGGTGCATGCGCTGTAGGCACACGGGCTTCAGTAGTTGTGGCTCGTGGGCTCTAGAGCACAGACTCAGTAGTTGTGGTGCATGGGCTTAGTTGCCTCGCAGCATGTGTGATCTTCCTGGACCAGGGATTGAACCCATATCTCCTGCATTGGCAGGCTTATTATTACCTTCTGTGCCACCATGGATGTCCCAAAATGAAAATTTTAAGGATGGCCAATGGGTAGGAAGGGACTTTCCTGGTGGCTCAGTGGTAAAGAATCTGCGTGCCAATGAAGAAGACTTGGTTTTGATTTCTCGAGAAGGAAATGGCAACTCACTTCAGTATTCTTGCCTGGAAAATCCCTTGGACAGAGGAGCCTGGTGGGTTATAGTCCATGGGATCACCAAGAATCGGATATGACTTAGTGCCTAGAACAACAATGGGTAGGAAAGACCAACGACTCTTTGTTAGTTTATGTTAGTGTCACTGGGAGAAATGCTAGTGGGTGGTAAAAGGAATGTTTCACAAAAGCTATCTGTTATAGTATCATGTGATTTGGTGAAAGTGAAGTCAATTTAGAAAATGGTAGTAGATTTACTTTGGCTTCAGTTTTATCACCATTTCTTTATGGTATTTACTTGATGTATTTTTAAAGATATGCATTCGATCCCTGGGTCAGGAAGTCCCCCTGGAGGAGGCGATGGCAACCCACTCCTGTATTCTTGCCTGGAAAATCCCATGGATGGAGGAGCCTGGCGGGTTACAGTCCACGGGGTCACAAAAGGGTTGGACATGACAGAGCGACCAAGAGCATGTGCACATACACACACAGAGTCAGAAAATGACTTCTCATAAGACATAAAATTCTATGAGCTTCTCTAGTCTTCACAAACTGCTATCTGAAATCAGTGTGTTGGTTGCTAGGACTGCCATAAGAAGTGATGACAGACTGGGTGGTTTAGATAACAGAAGGATGTTTTTCTCACAGTACTGGAGGCTAGGAGTCTGAAGTCAAGGTGTTGACAAGGTTGGTTCCTTGTGAGGGCTGTGAGAGAAGGGTCTGCTCCAGAACTCGCTTTCTTGGCTTAAAGATGGCTGTCCTCACACTGTCTTCCCTCTGGTGTGTCTATGTCCAAATTTCCTCTTCTTATGAAGATATCAGTCTATTGGACTAGGGCCCACCTTAATGACTTCATATTAATGTAATTCCATCTGCAAAGTCATTACATTTAAATACAATCATATTCTGAGATACTGGGAGCCAGAACTTTCCATAAATATTTTTAGGGAAACACAACTTATAAGAACCAGTGTACCTGAAATATCCTATCAGAAAGATAGTTTATTATGATTATATATAAACTGAAGATCAGAAAGTTTAAATAATGAAGTCTAATTTTCCACTGTAATACTCATGTGTTAAAAATGGTAACCAGTCTTGAGTGAAATGTGTGCCAACATACGGTCAAAAAGTAAAAGTACCTGCTTGAAGGTGAGCGTTCTCTTGCAAGTGCAAGACTGAGTTATGGGACCGTGTTTATAGAATCATTGACAGAGCAAAAACTAATTTTTCCAACCATATCAGTTTACAGAGTAGTTTTAGGAAAAAAAGGAGATCAATCCAAAACATATAGTTAGGGGAGTTTCACTCATGAGTCACTACTATTTAACCAAGGAATATAGCTTTTCCAATATTCAATTCAAAATAAGATCCAAGATTGAGTTTTTGCACAACTCTGTTATTTATAGTACAGAATGATTTAGAAGTATAAAACAAACTGTGAATTATGGATTGACATATAAGCCATTAATCAAAGGACAAGTCATTATAGGAAAACAGGCTAGCAAATTTCTCTTCAAAAAGCTCAAGCAAAAAAACATTTTTGTTTTTGTGGATATAGGGTTGTAAGTTAGGAACACCTGAATATTTTGTTTTTTGAAGAGAGGTGACTGAAATAGACTTATGAGGCATTTTAAATTATTGAGTGACATTTCAAGCAAAAATTTAATTTGCTAGTTGCACCATTCATACTATAAAATTTAAATTCCTATTTTAATTTTGATGCCACTTGATTTTATTCTTCCTTTTATTCTTTTTGTATTTAGGACACTCAAGAATTCCAAATAACAGAATATTAGACATTGGTTAAGCTTTTTTATTTTACCATTTCCAAGAATAGCTTATGATTTTAACTGAAGACCAGACCTTTAGAAATATTATTTTGTCCAGGAATTGAATCAGAGGGTGCCATGTAATAGTTAGGGCATCAAGAATCAACAGGTTCTTTGGATCATGAGCAATGGCTTTTGTGCCTCCATATGAAATTGAAAGTGAAAGTTGCTCAGTCATGTCTGACTCTTTACGACCCCATGGACTATACAGTCCATGGAATTCTCTGGGCCAGAATACTGGAGTGGGTAGCTTTTCCCTTCTCCAGGGGATCTTTCCAATCCAGAGATTGAACCCAGGTCTCCCGCATTGCAGGTGGATTCTTTACTAGCTAAGCCACAAGGGTAGCCTCCATAAGGTAATGGTCAAATGTTTTGTGGAGCAGAAATATTGTAACTAGACGTGACACAACCTAGAACTTAAGGTTAATGATAGGCTGCTTAGGAGCCCAGCAGCTAACAGTCATAAAATGCAAAATGGAGGCATTAAGAGATTTGGTAATTATTTAGGACTTCCCTGGTGGCACAGATGGTAAAGCGTCTGCCTACAATGTGGGAAACCTGGGTTCAATCCCTGGGTCAGGAAGATCCTCTGGAGAAGGAGATGGCAACCCACCCCAGTACTCTTGCCTGGAAAATCCCTTGGATGGAAGAGCCTGGTGGGCTACAGTCCATGAGGTCTCAAAGCAGCTAAGTCATAGAATGCAAAATGGAGGCAGTGAGAGATTTGGTAATTATTTGGCACCCTTAAAAGGTCATCAGTATAAAATCAGCCTAAAATTACATATTCTTAGCATGGCATACAAGGGTCTTCATTATTTACTTGCTGTTTGTTTCTCTAGCCTCATTTTGTTCTCTTCTTTCACCTTCCCTCTGATTCAGACCTGCTTGCCTTGTTCCAGTTCCTCAGTGCTAAATTACTCCCTACATCCAGGCCTTCAAACAAGCTGTGCCTCTACCTGGCAAGTTCTTTTTCCAGATGTTAACATAGATGTAACTTTCCCTAGTGAGTCTTTTCTGGAACCAGTTCAAATTAGCCACTAATTCACTCTCTGTGTTATCGTCTTGCTGTACTTCTCTCGCTGGCCCTTATGTCTATCTCATATTTTTCTTTATTTTTGCACTAGCCAATCGTCACCTGGCTGGAGTCTAAACCCTATGAGAGCAGAGGTTCATCAATCTGGTTATCGCTGTACCCCTGGGGCTTTAAAAGTGCTAGGCACATAGTAGTTTCTTATTTAATATTTGTGAAATAAATGAGAAAGGAAGATAATTACTTACTCCCTGACAAACTGCTTAGATACCATTCTGAAAAGTGTTCTGAGTCCCACATCATTTTTTTTTTTTTTCTTGGCAAACGTTTATTATAATGAGCAGAGTTTTGGGGCTCAGTCCACATTTGTTTTCCTGCTGACATTTTGGGGCTGATGCTGGAGTTCTCATGGTTCCCAGCACTATGACTCAACATTTCCCTTAACTCTTCTTGCATCCTAGTCTCGGTGTTTGAGGGGGAGAGAGTGGGAGGAAGGGAGAGAGATGGGGGGAGAAGAAAAGAGGGAAAGGGGAGGAGAAGAAGAAGATGGAGGAGGGAGAAGATTTGGAGGAGTTGGAGGGAGAGAAGAGAAAAAGATGACTCCAGCAAAATCCTGAAGAGTGTATTTTTTATCCCTTCCTCATTCCCAGCATCTTCCTGCTCTCTTCTGGGCTATGGCCTACAGTTTTTCCTAAGAATCACCTGAATGCAATCACTCTGGGTGGGAATTTGAGGCGACCAATAGAAAGCCAGTTTTGAAAAAAGATTAAGATTTCTCTTTCCTCCTTACCTTCTCCCCCTGCTAGTTTGCATGCCTGATCCAAATTTCAGACTAAAAGAGGCCTTTGAAACATATTCCAGAGGAACTCAAAGATTAGAGCAGAGTTAGTGAAGGCTGGTTACTTTGTACTCTCAAATGGAATTCTGTATAGGATGGAGAGACCTCACTGAAAAAGCAAAGCTTACGAGATTGAAAAATATCACTCAGTTTCCCCAAATGTTTTCAGAACTCAAAAAGAGAATCACTTTTCTGCTTTGCCTAGAGGCTTCTGTGCTAGTTAACTCGCTAGGTGAGGCTGTGCCACGTGCCCTGTGGAGGTACTTAAGCTACTTCCGATAACAACTGCTTGGATGGAATTGAAGTCAGATGTCCTCTATTAAATTCCATATTCCAGTGGTTCATGTTTCAGTGAAATGTTACTCTAATCTAATTTATCTAACAGTATTTTCTTCCAAAAAATATGTCATTTAGTTTTACAAATTGCCTACCATGTTTTTCTTAATAGCCTCAGAACCCAAGAAAATGGTGAAAGCTTAAGTCGAAATCATGGCTTTGGCTTAAGCCATTTGATCATATTTTTCAACTCTAAAAGCTTCTGGAAAACTTTTCATTTCAAGGTTTTGTTAAATTGCAAAATGTTTGATGGACAGATTTCAATATTTTTTTTTCCTGTATGTGAAAACCAGAAAAATGAATTATGAGCAACAATCTTTACCAAAAATAAGTTCCTTCACTAAAAGTTAAAAAAAAATAAATAAAAGCACTATACTAGAAATAGTGAAAAATAAGATCATGAGACTCTGAAGATAGTTTAAAAGACATATATGTTCATAATTCACAGATAGGAATAGATATTTTAAGTAGATTTGATTTTAAAACTGTCCATGATACATCTTTTTTTTTTTTGCTTCAATTATGTGACTTAAAAAATTGTGGACACGGCATCATGGTTCTTGATTCAATTTTTGGATAGAAGAAGACAGAGCGAGAGATAGAGGGAACAGGGAAGGAGAGAGAGAGATTACAAATTTTTCTTTCATCCATACACATTGTGTCAAAAAGGCTTCATAATATGTGTGCAAGAGATAGGCTTTACCTTGTGTGTTTTTTATGAAAATGTTTTCACTGTAAAGAAAACACTGCACTGTACTTGTCCCCTGGAAGAAAGTCTTCCCTGCAAGAAATATCTTCCTCTCTGAAGAAAACACAAATTTATAATGATGCTTTACAATGAAAGTATAAATACTAGTAAGAAAGTTTAGCTAGCATAGTAGTAACTACAACTGGAATTTGAGGATGCTGCCTATATTACTAACTCCATATATTTTAGTTAGAAATGTAATTAGCCTTGAAACGAATAGTTTTTGGTTTATTTGAATATATACATTTACAAATGCAATTGATACCTACCATGAAGTTAAGTTTTAAAAATCACAGAATGAGCACATTGTTAAACTGATAAGCCCATGCTGCAACTCACATCTTAGGTTTCGTCTGCAACATTGACACGTTTTGGCTTTTTGGGACTGGAAGCAGAATAGCTCAAAATTATTATCTGTGAAAGCACTATGTGAATTCTTAAATTCTGTTTGAATATGACCTGTTAATATTTTGGTCTCAGCCCCTGTTTGTATTTTCTACACAAAATCATGTTAATCTAACTTTCAGTGTTTCAGTATCTTTCTCTAGCAAATCTGTTTGAACTGCTGTTGTTATTCAAATCTTCATTATCTCATGGGCCTGTATTCAGTAATAGCTCCATTCATTCATTTATTCACTTATTTAAAACTTTGTGTTGGGTTTCTATTCTACCAGTGAATATGGTAGATGGTTCAGTGGTTACAGTGATAAGAGGGAAATAGTTCCTTCCTTCATGAAGTTTATAGTCAAAAAGTAAATGTCACCACAGAAGTGGGTTGAAGCATAATAATTATAATGAAGAGAAAAGTCCTTACCTTTGCATATACCAGATGAATCCAATCGGTGTCAGAAATCTAGTAGTTGGGTTCTTTCATCTACAATGATGACATCAGTTTTTCTCAAACATCATTTTCACCAAATTGTTTACACTAAGACGTTGACTAAACCTTGATCCCCATCCAATCTGAATATACCCTTACCAATGAAGTATTTGGAACTTTCCATATAAAACTGATCTTGGGATTACCATTTCCCATACTTGTTTTTGATATGCATATATACACACATAAAAATACACATTATACATACATTTAGCCACACTGATACATATATACACATATACTGATTAATGTTTACATATGTATATATGCATTAAGATACTTAAACATGGGGAAATTTAAATTATCCATTCATGAGGATGGAAAAATGTGGTTTTAATAATCAAACAAAAGCTTCCAGATACACTCAACTGTGTTTAAAACTTGACTTAGTTAAGGAAAAAAGTCCCAATTCACCATGGCCTTTATTCTTAATAAAACAAATGTCTGACCTATTCAAAGACACTAGGCTTAAAAATAGCCAAGTTGAAGGTAGCTAAGAGTGACACGTGAGCGCCATTTTTGATTGCACTTTGCGCTCATCTGTTGTATGCATTAATCTCCATGACTTCAAAGACCGGCCCCTTTCCCAGGAAACCACTGAAGAGTGAAACAACCTGTCCATCTTCCACTTCCATTGTTTTTGAAACTCAGCATTGGTATCTGTACAATTGAGCCTGCTGAAATCTTATGTCTGACAAAGCATCCACTATTTTACCATATGCCAGTGGAGATCCTTTGCAAAGCTCTTGGTTCCCAAATGGAAATCTTGCCTTCACTGTGTGGAGTTCTGAGGTGCTATGAGTGAGACCAGACCAAGGACTGTGTTTCAAATTATGTGTTTTGTTAATGTTAAGTGCATCAACACGTGGCTCAATCCTGTGTGATCTGTGCCCCAAAATCAGGGGGATGGGTGTATTCAAGGACATATCCTGTGGTCAGAACTGATTTAGGGTAGTCCTCTTGTTAGGGGAAACACACTGATTGAAATTGCCCACCCTGGCCAGGCACCATGGTAACCAACTGCATGAGTTGTTTTATGACAGGAGATCCTGATAAGGAATACGGGACTAATAAGCCACCACCAACCAGACAAGTTGGGGAAAGGTCTACAGGAGACACCATGTGCCCGCCCACTTTCCAGAATTCCTCTCGCTAGCATCCATCTTGGCTGAGGTATGTGTGCTCCACCAGGAAAGACTGAATTAGAACAATTGGCCGAAGACCACCCGGAAACTAATCCCATCACCATGAAACCAGAGACTGTGAGCCACATGGCAGAGCTGTTCTCCTGGGTTCCTTTACCCTACTGCTCTCCACCCGGGTGCCCTTTCCCAATAAAATCTCTTGCTTTGTCAGCATATGTGTCTCCTTGGACAATTCATTTCCGAGTGTTAGACAAGAGCTCAGTTTTGGGCCCTGGAAGGGGTCCCCCTTCCTGCAACACTCTCTTCTTCACAGATTTAGGACAATCTTCTCTTTGGGGCTTCCCTGGTGTCTCAGATAGTGAAGAATCCACCTGCAATACAGGAGACCTGGATTTGATCCCTGGGTCAGGAAGATCCCCTGGAGAAAGAAATGGCAACCCACTCCAGTATTCTTGCCTAGAGAATTCCATGGACAGAGGAGCCTGGCAGGCTACAGTCCATGGAGTTGCAAAAGAGTCAGACATGACTGAATGACACTTTCTTTTTCCTTTTTAAGTAGTTACATACACAGACCTGTAGAAGACAAATTCATGCTCAGGAACAAAGTTCTTGGGCATGTCAAGGTCCCAACACATCAAAGAAACCTCAACTCTGACCATTCCAGGCTACCACCAAAGCAGAAAGAAGACAGACATTTCAGGAAGATCTGTGCAGAATTGGAATGGAAATGGAGAGGGGAGGTACGTTAGTAGTTTGACAGAAGATGGCTGAGTTTGAACTCTGGAAATATTCTTTACTCTGAAATCTTGAGATAATTCATTAAAAGTTATATAGCTTCTATTTTCTCATGTGCAAAATGGGGAGAATACTATGTATCTTGTTGCCTTGTTATGAAATTAATAATGCTGGCATATAGTAAGTGTCATATTAGAGTTTTCTGAAGAAAGAGAAGCAATAGAAGCAAAGACGGGATATCCATCCTCATCTCTATAGCATGTGAGCCAATCCTACATACATAGACATTATATATATATATTTTAAATTTATTTATTTTTTATTTTCTTTACATTATCGTGTTGGTTTTGCCATACATTGACATGAATCTGCCATGGGTATACATGTGTTCTCCTTCCAGAACCCCCTTCCCACCTGCCTCCCGATTCCCTCTCTCTGGGTCATCCCAGTGCACCAGCCCTGAGCATCAAACCTGGGCTGGCGATTGATTTCACATATGATGATTAACATGTTTCAATGCCGTTCTCCCATATCATCCCACCCTTGGCCTCTCCCATAAAGTTCAAAAGACTGTTCTATACATCTGCGTTTATTTTGCTGTCTCGTATACAGGGTTCTCATTACCATCTTTCTAAATTCCATATATATGCATTAATATACTGTATTGTTGTTTTTCCTTCTGGCTTACTCAGTTTCGTCCACCTGAGTAGAACTGATTCAAATGAATTATTTCTAATGGCTGAGTAATATTCCATTGTGTATATGTACCACAGCTTTCTTATCCATTCATCTGTTGATGGACATCTAGGTTCCTTCCATGTCCTGGCTATTGTAAACAATGCGGCGATGAACATTGGGGTACAAACTAAAAATGGATCAAAGATCTAAACATAAGACCAGAAGCTAACTATAAAACTCCTAGAGGAAAACATAGGCAAAACACTCTCCGACATAAACCAAAGCAGGATCCTCTAGGACCCACCTCCCACAATATTGGAAATAAAAGCACAAATAAACAAATGGGACCTAATTAAAATTAAAAGCTTCTGCACAACAAAGGAAACTAAAAGCAAGGTGAAAAGGCAGCCTTCAGAATGGGAGAAAATAATAGCAAACGAAGCAACGGACAAACAATTAATCTCAAAAACATACAAGCAACTCCTGCAGCTCCATTCCAGAAAAATAAACAACCCAATCAAAAAGTGGGCCAAAGAACTAAACAGACCTTTTTCCAAAGAAGACATAAAAATGGCTAACAAACACATGGAAAGATGCTCAATAGCACTCATTATCAGAGAAATGCAAATCAAAACCACAATGAGGTACCACTTTACACCAGTCAGAATGGCTGCCATCCAAAAGTCTACAAACAATAAATGCTGGAGAGGATGTGGAGAAAAGGGAACTCTCTTACACTGTTGGTGGGAATGCAAACTAGTACAGTCACTATGGAGAACAGTGTGGAGATTCCTTAAAAAACTGGAAATAGAACTGCCATATGACCCAGCAATCCCACTGCTGGGCATACACACCGAGGAAACCAGAATTGAAAGAGACACGTGTACCCCAATGTTCATAGACATTATATTTTATATATATTGAATTGGTTCATATAATTATGGAAGCAGTCCCCAAATCTGCCACCTGCAAGCTGGAGACCCAGAAATAGCCAATGTTTCAGTTTCAGTTTGAAGACAGACTGCTCAAGGCGACTGGGCAGGGGAAACTCCCTTTTTGGGGGGAAAGTGAAGTAAAAGTTGCTCAGTCGTGTCCAACTCTTTGTGACCCTATGGACCTCTGTCCATGGAATTCTCTAGGCAAGAAAACTGGAGTGGGTAGCCATTTCCTTCTCCAGGGGATCTTCCTGACCCAGGGGTTGAGCCTGGGTCTTCTGCATTGCTGGTAGGTCGTGCATCATCTGAGCCACCCGGGAAGCCCACGGGGCAAGCGCAGTCAGTCTTCTTGGTCTAGTCAGGCCTTCACCTGATTGGGCAGGGCCCACCAAACTGGAGAGGAAAATTAATCTATCAACTCAAATATTAATGTCATCCAGAAACATCTTCTGAGAAACGACTGGAATAGCCTCTGACCAAATAGCTGAGCACCTTGTGGCTCAGTCAAGTTGACACATAAAATTAAGCATGCTGCTGCTGCTGCTACTAAATCACTTCAGTCGTGTCTGACTCTGTGTGACCCCATAGACAGCAGCTCACCAGGCTTCCCTGTCTCTGAGATTCTCCAGGCAAGCATGCTGGAGTGGGTTGCCATTTCCTTCTCCAATGCATGAAAGTGAAAAGTGAAAGTGAATTCACTCAGTTGTATCTGACTCTTAGCAACCCCATGGGCCACAGCCTACTAGGTTCCTCTGTCCATGGGATTTTCCAGGCAAGAGTACTGGAGTGGGTTGGCATTGCCTTCTCCAAAAGTTAATCATGGGTATTTTATAAGTGATAAAAGCTGTTGTAAAATGAGGGCTTCCCTGGTATAAAGAATTCACCTGGTATGCAGGAAACCTCTGTTTGATCCCTGGGTCAGGAAGATCCTTTAGAGAAGGAAATGGCAACCCACTCTAGGATTCTTTCCTGGAGAATCCCATGGACAGAAGAGCCTGGAGGGCTATAGCACATAGAGTTGCAAAGAGCTGGACATGACTGAAGCGACTTAACACACATGCACATTATATAATGACCAGAAATGCAGTTTATTCCCTTTTCTTAGCCCTACTGCTGTTTAACATTCTGCTAAGATTGGAGTCTTATATTTTAGTTTCAACTCAATCCACTGAATAGAATATAAACACATTATTTATTTTATAAATAGCAACTTTTATTAATAATAAAAATGGCTACATGAAGTCAAGAGAACATGAATACTTGGAATAAGGAAAATCATCAAAGTGGTCTGCTGTTTATAAATGTGTTTTGTAATTAAACTTTCAATAGAAAAAGAAAGAAAAGATAACATTGCCATTAGTACAGGTTTTAAGAATATAAACAGCCATGTAACTGTAATGCCTTACAGTCAAAGAGTTTCCATTTTGTAACTTTGGGTAGCAATGTCTACCAATCTCCTCCTCCTCTTCCTACCAATCTCCTCCTTTGTACACCAGGTCAGTCTTTGCTCAACATGGTGTAAAGTAGATGTGGCTAACTTCATCCTCTGTAGGCATTTGTTGAATGAAAATCCCAAGTTGTGATTCATCTGGAAGAGCTCCAGCTGTCTTTCCCTTGGAGGGAGTGGTGAAAATTACTTCTGTCACAGGCCGCAACTTGTAGGGGCCTCTGTGAAGAGAAAGAGATAAGAACTTAGTCCTTTCCAGCAGTGGGGTAGCCAGGGAGTATGGACACACTGGTTCTAAACTAAGAGTCAGCACTGACACCTTATGTGACCTTGAGCAGCCTTAGTTTCCTCATCAGAGAGTGAAAGCTTGGACAGGGTGGCAAGCCTGATGGCCCACTCACAGAATCCTTTATTTCTAAGGGCTAGGTTCACCACTCCCTGTGACAGTGTGCCAGCCTGAACTAGGTGAGTGAATGGAACTTGCTGTATTCACGAGTTCAAACAGGCAGGCTGCAGGGCTCACCTCCTTCCTATGAGCAGACATGCATCTTGGAGGGAACCAGGTGGAATATGAGCCTGGCCACGAAGACAGCCCTGTCGTCATCCCATCTTTGAACCAAGAGGGAGGGTATATTTTTTGCAAGTACAGGCTTCAACCGATCTGCCGAAACTACACTCCATGGTGAGAGTGATATCATGGCATTATGAGCTCATTTGGAGAACAAAAGAGAAAGACAAATAAAGCTGCCCTGAGGCTGCGGAGTCATTGGGAGTACAGAGAAGGAAATTTGAAGAGTATCTCTTCTCAATAAAGCAATTAATATTCCAGAGCATTAAAGCATTTTATCTCATTCCCCTTCTGCAATTTAAAACATGCACAAACACTCGTATCTATTTCCTCAGTATAGGAGTATTTTGAAAGAGAAGAAGCCCTATGGACTATATTCTGGAAAACGATATTGTCACTGGTAAGCATCACTAAAGGGTTGCCTATATTACTATAGAATAAGAAAAGAGAGTGTATAGGAGCATGCCTGAAAGTGAGACCAAGAAAGGTGACTTAAATTTGATCCCCCAAAGTGGACTTGGAGACAAATATTGCTGGCAAGTGATTTATTAGGAAAGTGTTCCTAGGAGAAGTTTGTAAGAGGGCAAGAGAAGCAAGACAGGGTAGAGATGAAACTAGTGAATTGTAGAGGAGAGCAGAAGAATTGTCCTGATTCTGCAGAGAAAGTTGGTGTGTGATTTAGCCTCAGTTTGTCTCTTCTGGGGGCCAAGGAGCTGGACCTTCTTAGTCTCTTGCCCGTCAGTCATTGGCTAATGGCTACACCTAAGGGATGAAAACATCCCAGTATTTGGGGAGCCTACAGGCAAATCTGAACCCCCGAAGGCAATTCTTTGAACAGTGTCAAGTGCAGGTCATTGGAGTCCACTGGATCCAGGCATGCCTTCAATATGGTGGCTGGAGGATTAATGGGATGAGCTCTAGGCATTCCTCTCCTCTGATTGGTTCCAAGGCTGTAACTGATGTCTATAATCTCCTTCAATACCCATTCAAGACCCTCTCACTTTCCAAACTTAGGGGCTTGCTTTCTAATGTGACCCAGATTTTCCTCCCTGAAAATCTCCCTGAGCTGTCTAGCTCCTGTTTACTATGCCCTTCTCAGGCTGTAGTTGTTGTAAATTTTCCATTCACAGTAAAAATTTAGCATGGGGATATCAAGAGATGCCTCGTGGATAGCTAGAGGCCGAGCCTAAGAATGGCACGCACTGCACCATTATTCATGTTCAGGATTAACATCTATGAACAAAACATAGAATATAACAAGTTTAGATTCTAAAATATCAATTATTTTCTTTTACATAATACAGCTTTATTGTAGCTTAATTGACATATAGAATTATTTATATTTAAGGTATACACCTTGCTGTTTTGATATTTGCATATATTGTGAAAGAATCATCACAATCAAACAACATATCTACTACCACAGATAGTCACTGTTTTCTTTTTTTCTTCTTTCTTCTTCTCCTTTCCTTTGCTTCCTTTAAAGTTTTTTTATGATGAGAACTCTTAAGATCTTATCCTCTTAACAAATTTCAACTATACAGTAGAATATTGGCTTTCCTGGTGGCTCAGATGGTAAAGAATCTGCCTGCAATGTGGGATACCCAGTTTCAATCCCTGGGTGGGGAAGATTACCCTGGAGAAGGAGAAATGACTACCCACTCCAGTATTCTTGCCTGGAGAATTCCATGGACAGAGGAGCCTGGCAGGGTACAGTCCATGGGGTTGCAAAGAGTCAGACATGACTGAGTAACTAACACATTACATGCAACCATAGTCACATGTCGACAGTAGATTTCCAGAACTTATCTTGTATAAAATTGAAACTTTGCTATACAATCTCACTTGTATATGTGTCTTAGTCCATTCAGGTTGCTATGATAAATGCCATAGTCTGAGTGGCTTATAAACAACAGGATTTTGTCTCTTGAAGTTGGAGGCTGAAAGTCCAAGGTCAGAGCACCAGCGTGGTTGGATTCTAGTGAGGAGCCTCTTCCAGGTTGCAGATGGCCTAGTTCTCATCATATCTTCAAAGGGAGCAGAGACTCTGAAAAGAACATTAATCCCATTCCTGAGGGTGCTGCCCTCATTGAAAAGAAGCAGGACCTTACTGGGCTTTTCTAGGACAGACCTCTCCCTCCCTTGTTCTCTGCTTTAGCTCCTCTCTGAAGCATCTAAATAACAGTATTGGATGCACATTTCCTGAGTTGTTTTGCAGATATGAAAACCCCTCACCAAATAGATGGTGTTAACTACTTGATGACCATATGCACATAGCCCCAGGCCTCCCTGAGCCTAAGTAACCTTTTGACACCTCCCTGCTACCTCACTATTGGCCAACCAGAGAATTATGCATGAGCAGATCACATACTCTGTGACTCCCACCTCCCTCATCTGGCTTTTAGAAATGCCTAGCCAAAACCAGAGATCAAACTGCCAACATCCCTTGGCTCATCAAAAAAGCCAAAGAGTTCCAGAAAAACATCTACTTCTGCTTTATTGACTATGCCAAAGCCTTTGACTGTGTGGATTACAACAAACTGAAAAATTATTAAAGAGATGGGAATACCAGACCACCTGACCTACCTCTTGAGAAATCTGTATGTAGGTCAGGAAAAACAGTCATAACTGGACATGAAACAACAAACTGGGTCCAAATCGGGAAAGGAGTACGTCAAAGCTGTATATTGTCACCCTGCTTATTTAACTTATATGCAGAGTTCATCATGGGAAACACTGGGCTTGATGAAGCACAAGGTGGAATCAAGATTACTGGGATAAATATCAATAAGCTCAGATACGCAGATGACATCACCCTTAAGGCTGAAAGTGAAGAACTAAAGAGCCTTTTGATGAAGGTGAAAGAGGAGAGTAAAAAAGTTGGCTTAAAGCTCAACATTCAGAAAACTAAGATCATGGCATCTGGTCCCATCATTTCATGGCAAATAGATGGGGAAACAATGGAAACAGTGAGAGAATTTATTTTTTTTGGCTCCAAAAATCACTGCAGATGGTGATTGCAGCCATGAAATAAAAAGATGCTTACTCCTTGGGAGGAAAGTTATGACCAACCTAGACAGCACATTAAAAAGCAGAGACATCATTTTGCCAATTAAGGTCCATTTAGTCAAGGCTATGGTTTTTCCAGTAGTCGTGTATGGATATGAGAGTTAGGCTATAATGAAAGTTAAGTGCCGAAGAATTTGGAGAAGGTAGTAGCAACCCACTCCAGTACTCTTGCCTAGCAAATCCCATGGATGGAGGAGCCTGGTAGGCTGCAGTCCATGGGGTCGCGAAGAGTCGGACATGACTGACCGACTTCACTTTCACTTTTCACTTTCATGTATTGGAGAAGGAAATGGCAACCCACTCCAGTGTTCTTGCCTGGAGAATCTCAGGGACAGTGGTGACTGGTGGGCTGCCGTCTATGGGGTCGCACAGAGTCAGACACGACTGAAAGGACTTAGCAGCAGCAGCAGCAGCCAAAGAATTGGTGCTTTTGAACTGTGGTGTTGAAAGTCCCTTGGACTGCAGGAGATCCAACCAGTCCATCCTAAAGTTGATCAATCCTGGGGGTTCATTGGAAGGACTGATGTTGAAGCTGAAGCTCCAGTACTTCGGCCACCACTCCATCCACTCTTCAGAACCCTTAGATGTAGGGGTAGTCTATCAAATTTCCAAGTAACTCTGCAAGCCTTTCTCTCCTCTGGTAGAATATCATATTTGATGATGTATTATGATGCTGCAATGACAGATTCTACCACACAAAAAATTTTGAACTTTTTTTTTACATACTGCAGTAGCCACTTGCATTTTTTGTTTAAGTGAGAGGAGTTCCGTTGTTACAAGACCAAATCATTTTTTTTAATAAAAATTATTTATTTTTTATTTTATTTTATTTTTCTTTACATTATCGTGTTGGTTTTGCCATACATTGACATGAATTCGCCATGGATATACATGTGTTCCAGAACCCCCCTCCCACCTCCCTCCTGATTCCTTCTCTCTGGGTCATCCTGGTGCACCAGCCCTGAGCATCAAACCTGGGCTGGCGATTGATTTCGCATATGATAATTTACATGTTTCAGTGTCATTCTCCCATATCATCCCACCCTTGCCCTCTCGCATAGAGTCCAAAAGACTGTTCTATACATCTGTGTCTCTCTTGCTGTCTCGCAGACAGGGTTATCGTTACCATCTTTCTAAATTCCATATATATGCATTAGTATACTGTATTTTTGTTTTTCCTTCTGGCTTGCTTCACTCTGTATAATAGGCTCCAGTTTTGTCCACCTCAGTAGAACTGATTCAAATGTATTCTTTTTAATGGCTGAGTAATATTCATTGTGTATACGTACCACAGCTTTCTTATCCATTCGTCTGTTGATGGACATCTAGGTTGCTCTAAGTCTAGAATATAATGATCATGAAAACTAATATGGAATCCCTTCACCACATGATATTTCAGTTTGAAATTTGTTCTTCTTGTTCTATTGTTTGGTGGAAATGATAAACTATTTGGCAAGTTCAGAAAAAATGACACAGAGAACACTCATCCTCCCCACACCATCAAGGACATTGATACCTCTTTTTCCCTTGTGATGATAATTCTTAGAATTTACTCTCTTAAAAACTTTCACATATATTGAGTTGGCCAAAAAGTTTGGATTTTTCCATAAGCTGTTATGGAGAAGCCCAAATAATTTTTTTTTTTTGGCCAACCCAATAACATACAGTGGTGGTAATTATATTAATCATATCTCTAGGGTGGAGCCTGGGGATCTTGGAGCTGGTGACAGCCTGCTGGTGAGTGAGAGTGAATCCTAAGTCTAGTGATGGCCCACTGGTGGGAGGAAGTGGGTCCCAGAACCTCTGGCTTTGGGGCCCAGAAGTCCTGGGAGCTGATGTCAGTCTTCTGATGGGCAAGTCTGGGTCCTAGGGCAGCTGGTGGCCCAGGGAGGCCTATGGTAGCTAGCCTGCTGGTGGGTAGGGCTCTGTCCCTTGACTGCCTCTGCCAGCACCAGCGTCCTCATGGTAAAATATTAATGTTAGTCATGTCCAACTCTTTGCAACTCCATGGACTGCAGCCTGCCAGGCTCCTCTGTCCATGGGATTTCCCAGGCAAGAATACTGGAGTGAGTTGCTGTTCCTTTCTCCAGGAGATCTTCCCAACCCAGGGATCAAACCGGCGTCTACTACACTACAGGCTGATTCTTTACTGTCTGAGCCACCAGGGAAACTCCTTTTAAATGAGCTCCCCAAATAGATGTTTTCATGTCTCTGTCCCCAGCATGAGTTCCAGGTGCCTCTTGCCTCTCTGGGAGGCTTTGCAAGATCAGTAAGAGGGTTTGACCCAGTCTCTTTTCAAATGGCTGTTTCTATCCTAGGTCTTAGATAGGATGTGGGATTTAGAATGCACACTTTAAGAGTGAAATCTCTGTTTCCTTCAGTTTTCGGCTCTCCCAAAAGCCAGCCCTGATGGCTTCAAAGTCAAATGTTCAGGGGGCTCTTCTCCCAGTGTAGGACCCTATGCTGGAGAGCCCAACGGGGCTTGGAGTTTTTGTTCCCTGGGGACAACTCCTTTGCAGTGATGATTATCTTCCCATTTTTGGTTGGGCCACTGAGAGCATTCCAGTAGTCTAGTATGGATGTGAGAGTTGGACTATAAAGAAAGCTGAGTGCCAAAGAATTGATGCTTTTGAACTGTGGTGTTGGAGAAGACTCTTGAGAATCCCTTGGACTGCAAGGAGATCCAACCAGTCCATCCTAAAGGAAATCAGTCCTGAATATTCATTGGAAAGACTGATATTGAAGCTGAAATTCTAGTACTCTGGTCACCTGAAGCTAAGAACTGACTCATTGGAAAAGCCTCTGATGCTGGGAAAGATTGAGGGCAGGAGGAAAAAGGGATGACAGAAGAGGAGATGGTTGGATAGAATCACTGACTCAATGAAGATGAGTTTGAGTAAACTCCTGGAGTTGCTGATGGACAGGGAAGCCTGACGTGCTGCAGTCCATCAGGTCACAAAGAGTTGGACACAACTGAGTGACTGAACTGACACCCAGAGGTACAAATCTTGACTCTACCACATCTCTGTCCCTCCTACCTGACTCCTTGTAGTTCATTCTCTATACCTTTAGTTGCAGAAGATATGTTCTGCTAGTCTTCAGGTAATTCTCATCGATGGTTACTCTATAAATAGTGGTAACTTTGGTGTGCACAGGGTCTTCCTACTTGGTCATCTTGGCCACTTCCTAAATTTGTCTGGTTTTGCATCTCTGGATATTTACTAGCTGTGTGCCCTTGATGATATAGCCAAATGATATAGCCTGATGAGGTTTCATCTTTAAATGGAGATAATGATAGTGTTGTTTTCTAGATGATGTTAGAAGGTGGTGATTAATGCCATGTGAACAGAACTTGGTACATACTAAGTTCTCAGTAAACATTATCTCCCATAAGACTGAGAGATAATCTCACGAAATGAAAGCAGATAATGAGCAAAAGTTAACTGAAATTGACTATTCATTTAAAACATTTCCAAATTCACCCCATTATTTAATATGCACAAAAGTCTGCTCTTTACATTTTTAGACTGAAATTTTGCTACATATGGTATTCTTCGTTTTCCTTCAGTAGGACTATTATGTCTTCATATATAAATCTGACCTTTAGTTTCCATTTCTGTACCTCTGTTCATGTCACTTTTTGTAGGTCTTTTCTTTCAAAATTTAAGCCAGCTTCCACTAAACCCAAATAACATGCCATTTCATCCAAAGAAACTTTCCAAGCCCCCCTGGCTAGAAGAAGCCTCTTCTTGTTTGAAATATAAAGTTTCAAACATCTATTGCTCATTTATGGTTTATATAATATCTACTTCCAAAAATATGAGACTATAGATAAACATGACTCCTAAATTATATACATATGGCACAATAGTAAAGTATCCACATGCCAGTGATGGAGATGTAAGATACGCTGGTTCAACCCCTGGGCCAGGAAGATTCCCGGGAGTAGAAAATGGCAAACCACTGCAGTATTCTTGCCTAGAAAATTCCATGGATGGAGGAGCCTGGTGGGCTACAGTCCATGGAGCTGCAAAGAGTAGGACACAACTGAGTACATTCACATGCATCAGAAAGTCTACATCCTCCAAAATAGTTGGTTAACAGGCCATAATTGTTGAAATTCTTCTTTGGGAATCTTATTGACAGCTGAGATCATGCAATTTTAAATATCCTCCACAGTGGCTAGTATCCATCCTTCATAAGTTTTCCTTAGTTGTCCATCTTCTTTCTTGTCTCTCCTCTTGTTAGTCTAACCTTCCGTAATCCCTCATCCTATAATTCTACACAGAAATGTACATGGAAACATCTCCACTATGTTTATGAGTTTTGTTGGTTATTTTAAAACAAGGAATCTTATAATTGCTCTTCTCTTTAAAAAATGTAATGTGGAAATCCCTAAGTCAAATCACTAAATTGACTGAATCTAAGTAAATAGGTAGAGCACTGAGTCATTATACTTAATGAGTTTTTGCCACTATAAACCCATGGTGTTACATACTATGTATTTGGACAGATGTATAAATGATATGTACCCATCATTATAATATCCTACAGAGTATTTTCACTGCCCTAAAAATCCTCTATACTCTACTTATCTGTGTCTGGCCCCCAGCTCCTCTGGCAACCACTTGATCTTTTTACTGTCTCCATATTTTTGCCTTTTCCAGGATGTTTTATAGTTGGAATTGTATAGTTCATAGCCTTTTCATATTGATTTTAATCACTTAGTAATGTTTATTTAAGTTCCCTCTCAAGTTGTACGGCTTGAGAACTTATGTCTTTTTAGTGCTAAGTAAAACTAAGATCATGGCATCTGGTCCCATCACTTCATGGGAAATAGAGAAACAGTGGAAACAGTGTCAGACTTTAGTTTTGGTGGCTTCAAAATCACTGCAGATGATGATTGCAGCCATGTTTACTCCTTGGAATAGGATGCTTACTCCTTGGAAGGAAAGTTATGACCAACCTAGATAGCATATTGAAAAGCAGAGACATTTCTTTACCAACAAAAGTCCGTCTAGTCAAGGCTATGGTTTTTCCAGTGGTCATGTATGGATGTGAGAGTTGGACAGTGAAGAAAGCTGAGTGCCAAAGAATTGATGCTTTTGAACTGTGGTGTTGGAGAAGACTCTTGAGAGTCCCTTGGACTGCAAGGAGATCCAACCAGTCCATCCTAAAGGAGATCAGTCCTGGGTGTTCATTGGAAGGACTGATGTTGAAGCTGAAGCTCAAGCTCTAGTACTTTGGCCACCTCATGCAAAGAGTTGCCTCATTGGAAAAGACCCTAATGCTGGGAAGGACTGGAGGCAGGAGAAGAAGGGGATGACAGAAGATGAGGTGGCTGAATGGCATCATCGACTCTATGGACATGGGTTTGGGTAGACTCTGGGAGTTGATGATGGACAGGGAAGCCTGGCATGCTGCAATTCATGGGGTCCCAAAGGGTCGGACACAACTGAGCGACTGAATTGAACTGAACAGTCTGTTGTCTGGATGTACCACAGTTTATTTATTCATTCACCTACCAAAGGACAGCTTGGCTTCTTCTGAGTTTTGGGAATTATGAATAAAGGTGCTATAAACTTCTATATGCAGATTTTTGGGTGGGCACAAATTGTCATCAAATTTGGATAAATACCAAGAATGGCAGTTGGTGCATGGGATGGTAAGATCGGGTCTTCCACATTGCAGGCAGACTATTTGCTATCTGAACCACCAGGAACTCCTTTAATTTTGTAAGAAACTGCTAAAGTGGCTGCCCCATTTTGCATTCCCACCAGCCATGACCGAGAGCTGTTGTTCCATGGTGCTGTCAGTGTCTGAATTTTGGCCTAATATAGATGTGTAGTGATATCTCACTGTAGTTTTAAACTTCTTTGATGCTTAATTTACTTATTTATTTTTGACTGTTCTGGGTCTTTGTTGCTGCACAGGCTTTTCTCTAATTGTGGTGAGTGAGGGCTACTCTCCAGTTGTGGTGCATGGGCTTCTCTTTGTGGTGGCTTCTCTTGTTGCAGAGCACAGGCTCCTTGGACTGTGGGCTTCATCAGTTGCAGCACATGGGATCAGTGGCTGGGGCTCCCTGCCACCAGAGCACAGGCTCAACAGTTGGGGCACATGGATTTAGTTGCTCCACGGCATGTGGGATCCTCCAGGATCAGTGATCAAGCCCATGTCTCCTGCTTTGGCAGGCGTATTCTTGATCACTGAGCTGTCAGAGAAGCCCTAATGTATTTTTATTGCTATGGGATGCTTCTTATTTGCTTTGTATCCCCCCACTGTGCTTTGGTAAATATTTGTTTAATTAATGACTTTATCAAATAATATTCCAGGATGTCTGGCTCTAGGTGAGTGATCACATCATTGTGATTATCTGGGTCATGAAGATCTTTTTTCTACAGTTCTTCTGTGTATTCTTGCCACCTCTTCTTAATATCTTCTGCTTCTGTTAGGTCCATGCCATTTCTGTCCTTTATTGAGCCCATCTTTGCATGAAATGCTCCCTTGGTATCTCTAGTTTTCTTGAAGAGCTCTCTAGTCTTTCCCATTCTATTATTTTCCTCTATTTCTTTTTTCTTTTTTTTTAATTTTAATTTTATTTTTTTTATTAGTTTTGCCATACAATGACATGATATCGCCATGGGTTTACATATGCTCCCCCTCCAGAACTCCCCTCCCTCCTCCCTCCCCCCGGGAAATCTCAATGCACCAGCCCCGAGCATCAATCCTGGGCTGGCGATTGATTACACATATGATAATTAACATGCTTCAATGCCATTCTCCCATATTTCTTTGCACTGGTCACTGAGGAAGGCTTTTTTATCTCTTCTTGCTATTCTTTGGAACTCTGTATTCAAATGGGTATATCTTTCTTTTTCTCCTTCGTTTTTCACTTCTCTTCTTTTCATAGCTATTTGTAAGGCCTCCTCAGAGAGCCATTTTGCTTTTTTGCATTTCTTTTTCTTGGCAATGGTCTTGATCCCTGTCTCCTATACAGTGTAATGAACCTCCATCCATAGCTCATCAGGCACTCTGTCTATCAGATCTAGTCCCTTAAATTCTATTTCTCACTTCCACTGTATAATCGTTAGGGGTTTGGTTTAGGTCATACCTGAATGGTCTAGTGGTTTTCCCTATTTTCTTCAATTTAAGTCTGAATTCGACAATAAGGAGTTCATGATCTGAGCCACAGTCAGTTCCCAGTCTTGTTTTTGCTGACTGTATAGAGCTTCTCCATCTTTGGCTGTAAAGAATATAATCAATCTGATTTCAGTGTTGACTATCTGGTAATGTCCATGTATAGAGTCTTCTCTTGTGTTGTTGGAATGTGAAGTCAAGTAAGCCTCAGGAAGCATCACTATGAACAAAGCTAGTAGAGGTGATATAATTCAAGTTCAGCTATTTCAAATCCTAAAAGATGATGCTGTGAAAGTGCTCCACTCAATATGTCAGCAAATTTGGAAAACTCAGCAGTGGCCACAGGACTGGAAAAGGTCAGTTTTCATTCCAATCTCTAAGAAAGGCAATGCCAAAGAATGCTCAAACTACTGCACAATTGTACTCATCTCACAAGCTAGCAAAGTAATGCTCAAAATTCTCCAAGCTAGGCTTCAGCAATACATGAACATCTGTCAAATTCCAGATGTTCAAGCTGATTTAAGAAAAGGCAGAGGAACCATAGATCAAATTGCCAACATTTTATGGATCATCAAAAAAACAAGAGAGTTCTAGAAAAACATCTATTTCTGCTTTATTGACTATGCCAAAGCCTTTGACTGTGTGGATCACAATAAAATAAGAGATGGGAATACCTGACCACCTGACCTGCCTCCTGAGAAATCTGTATGCAGGTCAGGAAGCAAAAGTTAGAACTGGACATGGAACAACAGACTGGTTCCAAATAGGAAAATGAATACTTCAAAGCTGTATACTGTCACTGTGCTTATTTAACTTATATGGAGAGTACATCATGAGAAATGCTGGGCTAGATGAAGCAAAATTGAAATCAAGATTTCTGGGAGAAATATCAATAACCTCAGATATGCAGATGACACCACCCTTATGACAGAAAGTGAAGAAAAATTAAAGAGCTTCTCGATGAAAGTGAAAAAGGATAGTGAAAAAGTTGGCTTAAAGTTCAACATTCAGAAAACAATGATCTTGGCATCCAGTCCCATCACTTCATGGCAAATAGATGGAGAAAAAATGGAAACAGTGCAGATTTTATTTTTTTGGGCTCCAAAATCACTTCAGATGTTGACTGCAGCCATGAAATAAAAAGACACTTACTCCTTGGAAGAAAAGTTATGACCAACCTAGACAGCATAGACATTACTTTGCCAACAAAGGTCCATCTAGTCAAGGCTATGGTTTTTCCAGTAGTCATGTATGTATGTGAGAGTTGGACTATAAAAAAAACTGACCACTGAAGAATTGATGCTTTTGAACTGTGGTGTTGGAGAAGACTCTTGAGCATCCTTTGTACTGCAAGGAGATCTAATCAGTCCATCCTAAAGGACATCAGTCCTGAATGTTCATTGGAAGGACTGATGTTGAAGCTGAAACTCCAGTACTTTGGCCACATGATGTAAAAAGCGGACTCATTTGAAAAGACCCTGATGCTGGGACAGACTGAAGGCTGGAGGAGAAGGGGTTAACAGAGGATGAGATGGCTGGATGGCATCACTGACTCAAAGGACATGAGTTTGAGTAGACTCCTGGAGTTGGTGATGGATAGGGAGGCCTGGCGTGCTGCAGTTCATGGGGTCACAAAAAGTCAGACATGACTGAGCAACTGAACTGACTGAACTGATCATATGAATATTTTGTCTCCAGTGATTAATATTTGAATTGCTGCTTTTATTAAGTGCTCCTAAGTTGCTTTATTCATGTCTGACTACCCTGCGATCCCATGGACTGTAGCACCCCCGCCAGGGTCCTCTGTCCATGGGATTCTCCAGGCAAGAATATTGCAGTGGGTTGCCATTTCCTTCTCCATAATTTAATATATATTCTTAAAGTACCTATTAAGTGCAATGTGACTTGCTATATGTAGAGATTTAGCATAAAAGACACAGGCTTTTGGGGAAATAGCAATAACTATACAGTGACAAGTCATGTGATAAGGGTCATGGGAGAGTTTTTGGTTTCTGCACTTCTGGAATGGTTATGTTGGTCTCTACATGCAGAAATTGACCAGTGGTGGTTGCTATGGTCATGACTTTCAAAAAACTAGGCTTTGGTAGCTAAAGCCAATATTTCTAATTATATATGCCTGAATTAAGTGGTTTTTCATGCCTGAGAAATGACAGTCCAATCAAGATAATGTGTTCATTGATTATGTCTTTTGAAATCATTTTAAGAAAATTATCTAATGCAATTTATCCTATAATTTTTTAACTCTTTTACTTAATTATGGTCAAAAGTATCACTTATTTAATTCAGATGAGGCATGAAACATTTTTCTTACCAGTATATATTTACTCCAGTTTAAATCAAATGCTAATTAGATATCTTTAAAAGGAACTCATTTTTATATTCAGGAAGCACTACAATTTTTTCCATAGGAATATATGTTATGAGGGGATCATATCTGAGTCTTTAACTCTTTAAGCAAATGACTTATTATGAACTTTAGAAATTTGATATTAAAAGTTAAGTCAAACTGTTTTAGCATCTCACTTCTCAGTAATTGGGCAGTATATGTTTATACACATAGGCTTTTTAGACCAGGTCAGCCCCTAGGGTAGTTCCTCTTTGTAAATCTCTGAGAAATACTGTGAATCAAAAAGAAAATATGAACTTAAGATCTGAACATAATTCTGTGACCTAAACAATTCCTTCATTTCCCTATTCCTCTACATTTATTATTTATAAAATGGATAAAATATCAGTTATCTTACCTGCAAGGATTACATGAGGTGCTGTGAGGAAACCCCTCAGCATTTGTCAGTTGCTTGAAAGACAGTAGTTATAATTGGTGCCTCCAACTGGCTAGTAAAAAAATCTGAAGTGATATTATAGAATTGGTGATATTGTTTTAAAAGTTAAGCAAAAATAAGTAAGGAGAAGTTATTGATTTTTGTCTAGGGCCAACTTCAAGGTGATCCCAGGTTATCTTCTTGTTCCAGAAAATAAGAAAAGTATTGGATACGAGTGGGATCACTTCAAAGGGGAGCATCTTAGAAAGTATATCACTGGAAAATTTTGGGAAAATTAAAAGCACCTAAAAGAGTATTGATGATAATCAATCAAGACAGTGTATTGATGATAATACATTGAAATTTTAAAAAAATCCATGACTACTTAGGCAGAGTAAAAAAGAGAGAGGAGGAGAGAGGGGCAAGAAAAGTATTTACTTTAATTTTTTAAAAATCATTTTGGCCATGCCAGGAGGCATGTGGGATCTTAGTTCCCTGACCATGGAATTGGAATGCTGGAGTCTTAACCACTTGGCCCCCTGGGAAGTCCCCAGACATTTGCTTTTTAATTAAGTTAATATTCTAATGAGCAAATCAAACAAAACAAACAAATTTAGAGAGAAATTAGATAGTGAAATGGTTGATTTGGTATCAGCATAGATGTTATCATCATTGAGACATGAGGCACAGTGTTAAACTATCACCCCACAATAATGAAGAAAAATATGTGTCTTTGTAGTGGTAGACAAAGTCGATTTTTAATCAAATGATGGTGATCCAATTTGATATCATTATTAGTGGGATAACTTGACGTTAGGTGTCTCCTGAAGTAATGGAACATGGAGTATGCAATCCTACCTGTGAAGTGTTGTGTCAAAAAAATATTTACCTGCATTTAATCAAGCCTCTGGACCTAACTTCCTGGTTACAAGAAACAGATGAGCAAACTAAATACTCCAAAATGGCACAATAAGACACATCAAGTATATGCCCTAGTGTATGACTGGTCAAGACTCTTTGGTTGACAGTCCCACTATATATATATATATGTAAAGTATTATTTGTATTCTTAGGTGCAAGAATGGTATTGTGGATGCTCTTATCTATATAGTCTTTTCTAGATCATCTATGAATATGAATATCTGCTGAAGTATTTATGGTGAAGTGCTTCCTTGGTGGCTCAGTGATAAATAATCTTCCTGTCAATGCAGGAGACGTGAGTTTGATCCCTTTGCCTGGAGAAGGAAATGGCAACCAACTCCAGTATTCTTGCCTGGGAAATGCCATGGGCTAAGGATCCTAATGGGCTACAGTTCATTGGGTTTCAAAGGGTCAGGCACAACTTAGCAACTAAACAAATTAACAATAAAATGTCATATTGTCTCAAGCTTACTTTCCAATGTAGCAGAATTTTAACAGTTGGTGACTCCAGGTAAGGAATGTATGCTGTTGGTTGTATAAGCTTTTTACCTTTTCCAGAATTTTGATGTTTTTCAAGGTGAAAATTTCATTGAGGAAAAAACCCCAAACTAATCATTTTATTTATTTTTTTCAAGAATAAAACTATAATTATTGAAAAAACTTCCTTCATTAATCAGTCAAGCTAGACACAGATAATTCTGCTCATTTGTGCTGCCATCTATGAGGTCGCAGCAACAGCAGCAGCAGTATCATCATGGAAGAAATCAGCTCTATAACAGTGTCATAAGGCAGACAGTGTCAATTCCTTTTAGTGGCAAGCATAGCTCTTTCAGATTATTTCAAGTCACTTTATATGTTTTTTATCTGAATTTTTAAAAGAGTCACATGGAGATAAAGAAGACAGGAATCAGCTTGATGGCCAGGTTCAAGGGATCCCAGCAATCTTGATTCCAGCTTGTGATTTGAGAGGATGTTTTAGTACACTAAGTCAAAGTTCTTCTGATTTTGGCTGCACTTGGTCTTCATTGCAGCCCGAGGGCTTCTCTAGTTGTGGTGCTCAGGCTCAGTAGTTACACACGGGCTTAGCTGTGGTTATATGGGATCTTAATTCCTTGACCAGGGATAGTTCCTGGGCCCTCTGCATTAGGAGTGCAAAGTCTTATCCACTGGACCACCAAGGAGTTTTCTGGAGTTCTTCTGACATTTGGTTCACCTTACCTAAATGTGACTTCAAGAAAGCAGATTCTCTATTTCTCTTGTGAGAATGTTATTTGCCACACAGTTTGTGAGTCTACCTTTCAAAGGTCTAAAAGATGTTTTGAAATCTGTGAACTTTCAGCTATTGAAAAACGTTTTATTACTCTCAGATGTTCATTGGGATGGGAAAGAGAACACCCCTGCATTCAATAGTCCCGATCTTCTTGCCAGCTACATCTGGAGCTGGAGTGGACATTGTCTTGCAATATCACAGTTTCCTTATCCCTTGACTATTAATAAAATGCTCCCTGTGCATGTGTGCAGAGAACACCAAAGTAGACCATATCAAATTGCCACAAGCAGATGAATCACCCCTAGGAAAATTATGATAGTCAACAAAGTTGGACAAACTATTTATCGATCTGGGCTCAGAAGAGTTTCTGAGCAAGTTCCATTTTGGAATTTTAGACTACCCATTATATAGTAGGTAAAGAGATGATAGACTGCAAATAAAGTTTGTTTTTCTTTTTGTGTTTCTTTTTAATGAAAAAAAATGCAAACCCATTGGCTTTCATGAATAGTTGGAAATGTCATTTAGTGGGGATAATGGTAAATTATTAAGAAGTGGGTGAGTCTGGACACACCCATTAGTAACCATAATTGGGAACGTGTGGAGAGGAAGGGTGAATAATCCACTCCAGAAGGAAAGAAACACTACACATGTAGTAAATCAGTTTTGTAGGTCACAAGTTAGCAGTGAGTGTCCTAGCAATTTGCAATCGTAATTTCACATTATATTTGCACCACTAAGGAGTTGATTTAAAGAAATCCATCAACTAATTTCATTTCTATTAGTATACCATATCAATAAATGGTAGCTATTATAAGGATCAGAGTATGATAATAATAAATTAGTTTAGCACAACCCATGTTTGAGTGTCTCTAACATGAAAAGCATCAGGCGTGATAATAGATGGCTTGAATAGTTCAGAGCAAGAGCTGTAGGGTCAGAGTCTGGGTTTGAATCTCAGCTCATGGGTTGGCCATTGTTTACCTTGATAGATGATTTAAGCTCTCTGAATCCTGCTGTCCTCATCTGCAAAATTAGAGTGATACTGAGGATAATCTATTTCACAAAGTTGATGTGAAGTTTTGATAGTCTAAATGCCTTTAGACCCTGGCTTTTAAAAATTTACTAGCAAAAAAAAGTGATATACACACAAACTCCTGGCCTTACTGAGGGAAAAGGACTATGACAAGTACTATGAGGCGAAATAAAATAAGTGCAAACAAATTAACTATAAATCTCCTTAAGTTTATGGACAGGGAGTAATTAACTGCATCTTGGGTGACCAGAGGCAATTTTACGCAACTTTGGGCTGTAACTGAGACAGAAGGAGGTCCTATAAGGCCTATGACATTTGGATAAATCTAATTTTCCACTTCTCTTCCAAAGACTTTCATTTCTCAAATGCAGACAATGAAGTTCAGAGAGGTTAAGTAACTAATGCAAAGCCACAACAGGTGGGAAGCAGAAGAACATCAAAAAAGCTAAATCTGTCAGATTCCAGTCATCTTTCTGTAGGCTTAAAAAATAGTCACGTTAAAAAAATTTCTTGTACGTGATAGCCCTAAAGATTTTTTTCCCAAATATTTTCTTGAGCTATAGAGATGGCTTTTTACTACAGTAGTTGTTTTAAACCATCTGAGGCAACTTTCCGTATATAACAGAACAGATTTCGAGGTCAAGTCAATGTATTTACAGTTTAGGTACTAGCTTTTCCCCTCACTTTTTTTTTCTTAAACCATCTTTATTGAGACATACTTGACACCTCACATTGTGCTGGGCTGACCCAAACATTTGTTTGGATTTTTCAATAAGATGGTACAGAAAAACCCAAACAAGCTTTTGGGCCAACCGAATCTTAGCTTAAGGTGTGCAACCTAATGATTTTCATCATGTCTATTTATTTTAGCACATCTCTCACTTCATATAACTACAATATCTTTTGAGAACTTTAAAGCTATCCTGTTTTAGCAACTTTCAAATAGGCAATGCAATATTGTTCACTATGATCAGTCCATTGTAGTTACATTCCTAGAACTTAGTCATTTTATAACTGAAGTTTGTACCCTTTGAAAGCTTCCCAGGTGGCGCTAGTGGTAGAAAACCTGCCTGCCAATTCAGGAGACATAGAGGCTCGGGTTCCACCCCTGAGTCAGGAAGATCCCCTGGAGGAGGGAATGGGAACCCACTCCAGTATTCTTGCCTGGAGAATCCCCTGGACAGAGGAGCCTAGCATGCTACAGTCCACAGGGGTCACACCAAGTTGGACATGACTGAAGTTGGACACCATTTGAATCATCTTAATCCACTCCCTTCCGTAATGGTCACATTGAGAATTATCTGGGACAATAGAGCATAGAAGCAAATTTATTTCACATATCCTCACCGCAAATAGGGATTTCTTTGCGTTCTATACTTAATGTTCCCACAGTAAGTCAATTGAGATTTATAGGTGAGGCCTGAAACATATTTTCAATTTGGCATTTGAAAATTAGTTAGAAGAAATACTCAGAGAATTATAATGGCTTTTTGAAACTATTTGGAAAAAACTTTGGCTTCCATGGTCTGGTTCGTATCTTGGGAAAAATGTTTTTAAGTAATAAAATATTGGGCTTCCCCTGTGGTTCAGATGGTAAAAATATCTTCCTGCAATGTGGGATCCGATCCCTGGGTAGGGAAGATGCCCTGGAGAAAGGCATGGCAACCCACTCCAGTATTCTTGCCTGGAGAATTCCATGGATAGAGGAGCCTGGCAAGCACATGGGTTTGCAAAATTCTCAAGTGCACTTAAAAATTTATCTTTCATAAGACACACTTGATGTTGCTCATTGTTCAGTCTCTAAGTTGTGTCCGACTCCTTGTGACCCCATGGAATCCAGCCTGCTCCTCTGTACTTTATTATCTCCCAGAGTTTACTCAAGGGCTTCCTTGGTGGCTCAGATGTTAAAGAATCTACCTACAGTGTGGGAAACCTAGATTCCACTCCTGGGTTGGGAAGATCCCCTGGAGGAGCGCATGGCAACCCACTCCTGTATTCTTGCCTGGAGAATCTCCATAGACAGAGAAGCCTGGTGGCCTACAGTCCATGGGGTTGCAAACAATGGAGCGACTAAGCACAGCACAGAGTTTACTCAAATTCACGTCCATTCAGTCGGTGATGCTGTCTAACCATCTCATCCTATTCTGCCCCCTTCTCCTTTTGCCTTTAGTCTTTCCCAGTGTCACGGCCTTTTATAGTGAGTCAGTTCTTTACATCAGGTGGCCAAACTATTGGAGCTTGTGGTACATCTTTAAAAAAGAAACCATTTTCTAATTCATGCCTACGACTTCTAGAGTTATGCCATGGTAGATACTTTTATGATTATCCCGAGAGACATACAGTTATAGAATGTTAATATTAGAAAGGGCATTAAAGGTTATTATTACTATTTTAAAAACCAACTAGCTAATGCTTACTAGGTGCCAGGAATAATTTTACATGCTTTAGAAATGTTAACATATTTGAACCTCATAACACCCCCCTGAGGGGTAAGCAGCATCATTTCCTCTTTACAGACAGGAAAATTGAGACTCACCCATAGAAAGGGTAAATGTAATGCAATTCTGACACAAACAACTCTGAGTTAGTGTAGACTTCATAAATTAAGGGCATGCTTTTTAAACAGATCACCTTTACTTTATCAGCTGCAAGCTCTGGGGATCGTCAGGTTACTCATGCTCCTGACAAATGGCTAGAAATTTGGGGGTTCACAGACCTCAGGAAAGCACTATACTTATGGCTGCAACTTTATTAAAAAGATATAAATCAGGACCAGTGAAATGAAAAGATGCTGAGGCAAGGTCTGGAGGGTCCCGAATGTAAAGCTTCCATGTTCTCAGGATATATCACCATCCTGGCACATAGGTGTCTCCAATCAGGAAGCTCAACCAAGCTTTTTTATTTGTGTTTCATTAAGTGGTTGTGATGGATGAAATAATTAGCCACACAATTAAACCCAATCTTCAGCTCCCCGACAACCCTCCAAGGCTAGATTGAAGTTAACCTGGCTGAAAGCCCCAACCAATCTTGCCTTTAAACCTTCCAAAGACAAGATTGGTCTTGCTGGCATAACATAGTCAGGCCTCATTCTAAAAGACTATTTTGGGACTCACCATGAGTCACCTTGTCAGCAAAAGCTCTTTATCTCTAAGCAATGCTGCTCTGATGTCTGCCTAATTCAGTTCTCCCACTGAATGAATTTTATCTCATTTAATCATTATAATAATTCCTGAGGGAAATGTTGTTCCCATTTTATAGAGAAGATACAAAATTAGATTCAGATGTTATGCTTCCACATGTATCAGGAAGCATAACCCAGGCTCAGAGCATAATCCAATAGCCATGCCCAGGGAAAGCATTTGTTTCTCTTCACCATCAGTTGGTAGCACAGGTCATTGAAAACACTAAAAAGTTAAGATTATGACTTCCATGCAGATATAGATTGAACACATGTTTTTTGTGCTGTTGTTTAGTAACTTAAGTTGTGTCTGATTGTTTTGCAACCTCTTGGATTATAGCCCGCCAGGCCCCTCTGTCCAAGGAATTTCCCCAGCAAGCATACTGGAGTGGGTTGCCATCTCTTTGTCTAGGTGATCTTCCTGACTCACGGTTCAAAACCACAACTCCATGTCTCTGTATTAGGCAGATTCTTTAGCTCTGAGCCACCTGGTATCTCTGAACACATATTAAAGATTTTTATTTATCTCATTATTAATGATGAATCCAGGCAGAAGATACAACCAGTTAAAGAAAAAGTAAAATAGTAGAGATATTTATGGATCAGAAAAACTGAAATGAATTGCAAATCTATGCAAAACTGACTTTCTTCGATGTGGGAAGAGTTGTCTCTTCAAAACACAGAATTTATTTGCATGTCTATAGACAAGGAGATCAAACCAGTCAGTCCTAAAGGAAATCAATCCTGAATATTCATTGGAAGGATTGATGATGAACCTGAAGCTCTAATACCTTGGCCACCTGATTCAAGTAGCAGACTCATTGGAAAAGCTCTTGATGCTGGGAAAGATTGAGGGCGGGAGGAGAAAAAGCCGACATTGGATGAGATGGTTGGATGGTATCACCAACTTAATGGACATGAGTTTGAGCAAACTCTGGGAGATAGTGAAGGACAGGGAAGCCTGGCGTGCTGCGGTCTATGGGGTCACAGAGAGTCGGATATGACTGAATGACTGAACAGCAACAACAATAGGCAAGAATTACTTGCATCACAACTACCAAAGGCAATGAGAGGTCAAGAACTTCCTTGGAATCAGAATCAGATAACAGAAGGTTGTGCTCTAAAGGATGAGTGGCTTTCTATGTAGCACGTTTTTCTACACCATCAAACTAAGATTGATCTGATTATCAGTGTGAGATGCCTTTATCTTTTCTGACAAATAGAAATATTTTAAAGACCTCAACAACCCTTAAGCTTTTAAATTCTAGGGTATCTTTGCCTACATCTCAACTGCAGGAACTCTCAAGTTTGAAAATTCTCATGTTGGTCTTTTGTATAGCACATAGTATATATCTTGATGCCATGGTGGGTGGCTTTGTCTTTTTTCTTTTTTTTCCAGAAGCATGGGATTTTCTTTTCTTCCTGTCTCTGTTGTGCAGTTGTCCTACTATTTCATTGCTTTTCTTAGGGTGTGGCTCTTCTTCAGCCCCAGCTTTATGTCATGGTGTCACATGTATGCTTCTCTACTCTGCCCAGATCCAAGACTTAATCCACAACACCCCAGTCCTCTCCCCCACTTACACAGGACCTCTGAGACCACCAGACTACTAGGCTCTGATGATGCTTTTAGGGTATGGGACAGTTTCCATTCCTGGAGTGATGTGTTTTCCTTAATGAGATGTGATTTCTCTTATTTGTTTGTCAGTCAGTCAGTCAGTTCAGTAGCTCAGCTGTGTCTTAATCTTTGCATCCCATGGACTGCAGCATGCCAGGCCTCCCTTCCATTGCCAACTCCCAGAGTTTACTCATACTCTTGTCCATTCAGTCAGTGATGCCATCCAACCATCTCATTTTCTGCCGTCCCCTTCTCTTCCCACCTTCAATCTTTCCCAGCATAAGAGTCTTTTCAAATGAGTCAGTTCTTCCCATCAAGTGGCCAAAGGATTTCAGCTTCAGCATCAGTCCTTCCAATAAATATTCAGGACTGATTTCCTTTAGGATGGACTGGTTGGATCTCCTTACACTCCAAGGGACTCTCAAGAATTTTCTCCAACACCACAGTTCAAAAACATTAATTCTTCGGTGCTCAGTTTTCTCTGTAGTCCAAATCTCACATACATACATGACTACTGGACAAACCACAGCTTTCACTAGATGGACCTTTGTTGGCAAAGTAATGTCTCTGCTTTTTAATATGCTGTCTAGGCTGGTCATAACTTTTCTTCCAAGGAGCAAGCGTCTTTTTATTTCATGGCCACAATCACCATCTGCAGTGATTTTGGAGCCCCCCAAAATAAAGTCTGACACTGTTTACATTGTTTCCCCATCTATTTGCCATGAAGCGATGGGACCAGATGCCATGATCTTAGTTTTCTGAATGTTGAGGTTTAAGCCAACTTTTTCACTCTCCTCTTTCACTTTCATCAAGAAGCTCTTTAATTCTTCTTCATTTTCTGCCATAAGGGTGGTGTCATCTGCATATCTGAGGTTAGTGATATTTCTCCCAGCAATCTTGATTTCAGCTTGTGTTTCCTCCAGCCCAGTGTTTCTCATGATGTACTCTGCATATAAGTTAAATAAGCAGTGTGACAATATACAGCCTTGATGTACTCTTTTCCTTATTTGGAACCAGTCTATTGTTCCATGTCCAGTTCTAATTGTTGCTTCCTGACCTGCATACGGATTTCTCAAAAGGCAGGTCAAGTGCTCTGGTAGTCTCATCTCTTTAAGAACTTTCTAGAGTTTGTTGTGGTAAGTTCTAGTTTCCTGGCATTTTTGAGATGTATGTCAGGAGACTTTTGGAATCTTTAGTCCAAAGAATTACTGGAAACAAAGTTTTCAATTACCTTTATAGATGACAAATTCATTTAATTTTCTTCTCCAATTACATGCAGAAAATGCAAGTCAGAACTACTTTCATTATGCTGGAAAATACTGATTCCATTATTACTGACATGGGTTTGCTAAAGAAAGCAAAATGCTTAGAACTTAGATCCAAATTCCTGAATCCTTAATCTATTGTGAGTTTATATAAAATGATCTATTGTGTCGAATGTCAGATCTACCAAAATATCACCAGCCTTGATTTTTGATAAACCAAAGCTGAATTTATTCTTACCGAGGAGAGGAGAACACTACTTTGAGAGACCCTTAGTATCTCAGCTGGGAGGAGGCAGAATTATGGTATTTGTGAGATTTTGAAGTCTGGTTTAAGGCTGGTATTTCAGTGTACAGATTTGGTTATGATTGGGTAAGAATTATAATTGTTTAAATCTCTTACCCTTGTACATAGCAAGGATTTTGAAATAGGTGTTTTAAAGAGCCTTGGGTTGTAAATTTTCTTTTGAAAATTTGATGGGTATTTCAGGAATATCTTGGAATGAAAAATAAAGTGATTTGCAACTTTTATATTCCTGGGCAAATAAACTTTTATATTCCTGGAATAGTAAAGTCCTGTTAATGGAAACTAAGACATATGGGTGTAGACACTCTCAATGCTGAAGTGTAAAAGAGTAGCTGTTTGAGAACACTTTATAAAATAGGACAGCTTAATGATGAAGGGGACATCATTCACAGAACCATACAATGCTGCACAGCTTGAACAAAACATGGCTATGGTACTAATGCACTTTTTTCAACAAGGCTTCTTATTGCAGTATATGGATAAATGTATTTTCTGAAATTATATAATGTAATTATAATGACGAGACACTTTGGGGTACTTGGATTTATAAAATCTGAGGTGATATGTTCAGGAAACTTTTTACTGAGATGTTCATTTTGGTGCCTTTAGACCTATTGCAAGTGTCTTTTTTCTTCAGTAATCTCATCAACATTCTCAGAGTCCGTTACACAGAGACAGCCAGAAAAGCCTTTTTTTGAGGGCTGCAAGCTTTGGATGAAAGGAAAAGAATTCCTAAGGGGACTTCTGGTTTGAATGTTGCTTTTGTGCCTCATGATGTAAAGCTATTGTATGTTATTTAAGGCATCATCAACCGGAAGACGATCCATTATTTTATGGACAGCAACAAAGAAACCCTGCCAACTGAAGGATGTAGTAATGCTCTCTTAACACCTAGAATTTTTATTTTATAGTCATTAAAATAGTTTTTTTTAATATCTAGAGATTTATTTTCATAACATATCATTCTTTAGCTTATATAAAAAGAACATATGCCAAATGAATTGTTTTAAGTGTTCTTAAGATGCTTTCACATAGCATCTCTTCAGAAATACTTTTTGACTTGAAGTATTTGATGTTTTCCAACAAGATAGTCATCTGTGTCATTAAGAATGTTGGTAGTACAATGTCCACTAAGGATATTCCTCTGTTGTTTCTGAAATTCTCTTCCAATGACTATCATTGATGCATTACGTAAACTCTCTTGATCTTATGAGCCAATAGCAAAGGAAGATTTTTAGGTAACAATCAGGATTCACATTTCTTCCTCAAATGGTACCTAAGTAGCTTACTGGCTGATATTTATACCATCAGGAAAGATAACTGAGCTGGTTTGTATGAGGTAATGGCAACTGTAGCATGACAACATCCTGGCTACTAGAAATTATAAGATGTCATTAACTGTGTTATCTTAGAATGAATGAAATGGATTTTTGTATTAAAAAGTTTCGGATTATAGTATTTCTTCTTAACCTTTTCTAATCTGTTCTCTACCATAAAATCTTTTAAATTCAACTTGCTTAGTCCTCCAGGAGGACTTCATTCTTACCTTAAACATTTAGCTCTAGGACTGACTATCCTGGCAGGACCTCTGCAGAGACTTGGAGGGTTAGTCCCTCTTCTTATAAAAGTCTTACCCTGAAGACTATGGTGTGCAATTTGCAGAATGATATTTTACTGGTAAAACATATTTTATTCCTGGGTGGTTTAAGAGGAAATTTCAATTCCAAGCTACAACATGACATCAAATTAAGGAACTTTCCTTGGAAAGCTCACCATTTGAGAAAGGGAAGGTGATACTAATATGTCCCTTCTGGATTAAGTTATATTACTCAAGGTGTCCATGTGTGTGAGCTGGACTACCATCTGGTCCTGGAATGAAGTGAGACTAATAAATTCACTTAAAATGTCAGCTTCAGTTTAAACTATATGAACGGAGTGGTCCCCAAACAGAAAACCCAATAGCTCAGTCCTTTGCTATTCAAGTTTCTTTAACACTCAGCAATAAATTAATTCCCAACTGGTGGAGTAACTTCAGTGATTCTGACTTCTTTTTAATGAATTTGGATACTGTCATGCAGATTATATTTTAAGGGAAAGCATAAAGACAGTTTACATATTTTGGAAATATATTCTTTAGTCTTTAGGAATGTAGCAAAGAATTATATCTTCTGTACATCATCAATGATGACTTTTATAGCATTAAAATCTTTTTCTTTATTAATGTATCAGCCATTTCAAGCTTCTACAAAGCTTTGTCTGCATTTCAGGATTTACTTAGACTACTGGGCTCAGCTCAGTTTTTTCTTTTAATTTAGAAATACAAAGGATTTATATTTTTGTTATGGAGGGGTAAGAGATTAACCCTTGTTCTTCTTAAGTTGGGAATCCATGCTGGCTCAGCAGTAAAGAGTCTACTTGTGGTGCAGGAGACACAGGTTCGATCCCTGGGTTGGGAAGATCTGCTGGAGAAGGAAATGGCAACCCACTCCAGTATTTTTGCCTGGGAAATCTTGTGGACAGAGGAGCCTGGTGGGTTACAGACCATGGGGTTGCAAAGAGTCAGACACAGCTGAAGTGACTGAGCACTTCTTAAGTTTATATAGCAAGATTCATTGGTTCCAGAGCAAAGGCCATAACCTACACTGAGTATTGAGGGATGGGAAACTCATTATTATTAAACTCATATACTTAAGTATAAAACCTGATGTTGCTTACTAAATACAAAAGGCATCGCCCATGGTTTCTCTTGGTTTCTTTCTTAGTTTACTTTCTAGTTGAGGAAGGAAAACTTGTGCACAAACTTCTGAATTACAATAAAATCAATGTATATATACAGCAGATTGAGGGGCAATAGGATATACGCTTACAGATACTGAGGAAGGGTCACTGTTGGCTGATGAGCCAGAGAGAGGTTAGTGTAGGAGGCATAGTTTGTGGTGAGTTTCAGGGACATTTTCTCCGCTCCACCCCCTCGCCCCTGCTTTTACAGGAAACAGGGCAAGCACTTTGATTTTGCATGCTAAAGCTTTCTTTAGTTCATTGGAGTTTCTTGTTGTAGCAAAGCCAGTTGGACTTGGTAAAAATGGCTGGGATGGTGCACCAGAAGCCAGCAATTATGTCATTTTTGCTAAAATGGGTGGGGAGTGGGGTGGGAGGCTAAACAGGATTCAGCAAGCAACTTTTTGGGGAGCTCTGCCCATCCCATCTTCACTCTTCCCTCAGGTTACATTCTTTTTCTGAACCATCTGACCTTCCAGGGCCCAGTATATAACTGCTCCCTGCCCTGAGATGGAAAGGTATAGTTCACTGGGCCCATCATGATGTGAATGGGTCCAAGAGACGGTGAAGTGAGTACATTTCCAGGGTCTTTTTTGCACTTTTGTTCAGACTGGGGAGAGGAGGGCGGTGGAGAATCTCCTGCTTCTTTTACCAAGAACCTATCTGCCCACCTGTTTCCTCCACCTACTGCTTTTCATCAAGCTTATTTACATAAGAAATACACCAAATGGTAAAAGCCAAGTCACATATAAACTATATTCGGAAACTGATGATCTCTTTTAGCAACCAAATCTCATCTTTTGCATACTGTCAGGTTTCTTACTGATGTCTTAGAGATTCAGAATTGTCATCTAGCAACTGTTTGTACATGAAAATATGCTGCCAAGCCTCTTTTATGCTTTGTCAGTGAACATGACACTTGGAATTGTCAGGCATGACCTAAACTACTTTCAGGGTAAGGAGAGCTTTGGAATTAAGCTCTTTTAAAGAAAATTTAGTCACCAAAGGGAACAGCCAAACCTTGGATTTGGAAGAAAGAAAGCAAAACTGGAGCCTTCAGCACTCTCTGAGCGTGAAACATTCTTCTGTATTATGGTGCAAAAGATTGGACCTGGGTGTCTGCCCATTAGACAAAGGACTAGCAAACATGCATAATTTTCAATAAACAAAAATCACTACACTTTCTTAGTGGGCACATATGTCTTTCCTGTCCCATTTTATTTGTTTTGTGGTATGTTTACTTAGTTGTCTTAAATAGTTATCATTTTACATTTACAAAATTAGTAAAATGTACTAAAGTTGGTAAATTTTATTAGTAAAATCTAATAAAAGCCTATTTGTTATTTAAGAAAAACCAATAAAAAATCCACCTAATATTACTGCCTCATTCAAGACAATGTTTACACTTAAATATGTTAATATTTCCTTTACTGAGATAATTCTTTTTTTAAAATAGTTTTTCTTTCAAATCATGGTTACTTTCATTCACTACTAAGGTATGATTTTCAAAAAAATAAAATCATGTCTCTCATGAAAATGTAAACATATATCAAAGATGATATTAAACTTCATAATTAAAGAGAGAACCAAGAAGATGTTCAGACTTGTTCAAATGAGAATTTGAAAAATTTATAAATATTAATATCAATATATATATATATACACACACACACATACATAATCAGGAGTGCTGACATGAATTTACTATTGATAACTGATGCAGCAAAACTGTTTAATACCCTACAGGATGATAAAATATAATCTAATGATATACATTTAGAGTCACATACAGGCTGGGAATAAATTTCTACTAACAAACCTCATTTGCATTGATATAGACAAGAATCATTTACATTATTATTAGTTTTCCGGCTATGTAACTTCTACCTCTACAGAGCTTTAAAACTGCCTCATCATTAGAAATACAAAGGACCATATAGTCAAGGCTGAGGTCTTCCCAGCAGCCACATATGGTTGTGAGAGCTGGACCATAAAAAAGGCAGAGCACTGAAGAATTTATGCCCTTAAACAGTGGTGCTGGAGAAGACTCCTGAAAGTCCCTTGGACAGCAAGGAGATCAAACCAGTCATTCTTAAGGGAAATCAATCCTGAATATTCATTGGAAGGACTGATGCTGAAGCTGAAACTCCAGTATTTTGGTCATCTGATGTGAATAGCTGACTCATTGGAAAAGTCCCTGATGCTGGGAAAGATTGAGGGCAGAAGGAGAAGAGGGCATCAGAGAATGAGATGGCTTGATGGCATCACCCATGTAATGGACATGAACTTGGGCAAATTATATGAGATAGTGAGTAACACAGAGGCCTGGTGTGCTGCTGCCCAGGGGTTGCAAAGAGTTGGACACAACTGGGCAACTGAACAACAACAACAATTAGAAACAGAATCAAATGTACATAGTTAAATAGAATCAGATAATCCCTGACTTCCATAACTCTACCAAAAGGGCAGCCAGTAATCTCTTTGCCCATTTCTAACTGCTGGAGAATTTTCTTGACATTGCATTTAATTGCATTTCTGACTTTGATGAGAGGTAAATCTAATCCTTCTCAGATGTCTAATTTGGATGGAGGCATACTGGGAAGGATTCAGGGTAGGAGGAGAGGGGATGACAGAGGATGAGATGATTGGATGGCATCACTGACTCGATTGATATGAGTCTGAGCAAGCTCCAGGAGTTGGTGATGGACAGGAACGCCTGGCGTGCTACAGTCCATGGGGTCGAAAAGAATTGGACACGACTGAGGGACTGAACTGAACAAATGACGTGCTGATCTTCCAAGTTCATTACTTATGGTAGAAGGCCTAAAATTAAGGTTCAGTATTGTGTGCTGCCTTGACATTTTAGAAAACAGAGAAGGCCTTGAATGGTTTAATCACAAGTTTTCCTTCCTACTCTTCTCCCATCAATATTAACCTTTAGCCAAACAACTCTTCTTATCCAGGGAACAAGGTACAGTTCAGTTCAGTAGCTCAGTCGTGTCTGACTCTTTGTGACCTCATGAATTGCAGCATGCCAGGCTTCCCTGTCCATCACCAACTCCCGGAGTCCACCCAAATCCATGTCCATTGAGTCGGTGATGCCATCTAGCCATCTCATTCTCTGTCGTCCCCTTCTCCTCCTGCCCCTAATCCTTCCCAGAATTAGGGTCTTTTCCAATGAGTCAGCTCTTCACATAAAGTGGCCAAAGTGTTGGAGTTTCAGCTTCAACATCAGTCCTTTCAATGAACACCCAGGACTGATCTCCTTTAGGATAGACTGGTTGGATCTTCTTACAGTCCAAGGGACTGTCAAGAGTCTTCTCCAACACCACAGTTCAAAAGTATCAATTCTTTGGCACTCAGCTTTCTTCACCGTCCAACTCTCACATACATACATAATCACTGGAAAAACCTTAGCCTTAACTAGATGGACCTTTGTTGACAAAGTAATGTCTCTGCTTTTAAACATGCTATCTAGGTTGGTTATAACTTTCCTTCCAAGGAGTAAGCATCTTTTAATTTCATGGCTGGGATCACTATTTGCAGTGATTTTGGAGCCCAAAGAAATAAAGTCAGCCACTGTTTCTACTGTTTCCCCATCTATTTGCCATGAAGTGATGGGACCAGATGCCATGATCTTAGTTTTCTTAATGTTGAGTTTTAAGCCAACTTTTTCACTCTTCTCTTTCACTTTCATCAAGAAGCTCTTTAATTCTTCTTCATTTTTTGCCATAGGGTCGTGTCATCTGCATATCTGAGGTTATTGATATTTCTCCCAACAATCTTGATTCCAGCTTGTGCTTCCTCCAGCCCAGCGTCATGATGTACTCTGCATATAAGTTAAATAAACAGGGTGACAATATACAGCCTTGACGTACTCCTTTTCCTATTTGGAACCAGTCTGTTGTTCCATGTCCAGCTCTAACTGTTGCTTCCTGACCTGCATACAGGTTTCTCAAGAGACAGGTCAGATGGTCTGGTATTCCCGCAGCGGCTGTGGGTGGGCGGCGGCGGCGCATTGAACGCAGAGGCTGCGGGCGGCTGCCGGCGGGCGGCGGCGCACTGAAGCACGGCCGAGAGGAGCTAACCCGGGCCGGAGGTCAGGGGCCAGGGCGGAGTACAATGTGGAGCCGCTCTCCACATTCACGGAGTGGCGGCTGCACGGGCACAGGAGGGCCGAGAGGATCTACTCCACTTTCAAGGTCAGGAGGGACTGCTGTGAGGAGATACCCCTCATCCAAGGTAAGGAGCAGCAGCTGCGTTTTGCTGGAGCAGCCGTGAAGAGATACCCCACGTCCAAGGTAAGAGAAACCCAAGCAAGAGGGTAGGTGTTGCGAAAGGGCATCAGAGAGCAGACATACTGAAACCATAATTACACAACACTAGGCAATCTGATCACATGGACCACAGCCTTGTCTAACTCAATGAAACTCAGCCATGCTGTGTGGGGCCAGCCAGGACAGAAGGGTTATGATGGAGAGGTCTGACAGAATGTAGTCCAGCTTAAAGAGTAAGTGAAATTCATGAGTTGAAAGAATGCCCTGGGTAGGAGAAAATTCACGTGTGACTATTAAAACTAAAGATCAGAGTCTAGCATTTTCAAGAGACTGAAAGGTTTTTCAAAATGATTGGAATGTATGAGAGTGCAAAATCATGATTGCTTAGAGATAAGCTGGACAGATAAGATGTAGCAGTGAAAGCCAAGTTTAGGAATTTATACCTTATCTTAAAAAGCAACAGGAAACATTCATTTGAATCAGTTCTACTCAGGTGGACGGAACTGGAGCCTATTATCCAGAGTGAAGTAAGCCAGAAGGAAAAACAACAATACAGTATACTAACGCATATATATGAAATTTAGAAAGATGGTAACGAGAACCCTGCATGCGAGACAGCAAAAGAAATGCAGATGTATAGAACAGTCTCGTGGACTCTGTGGAAGAGGGCAAGGGTGGGATGATATGGGAGAATGGCATTGAAACATGTTAATTATCATATGTGAAATCAATTGCCAGCCCAGGGTTGATGCTCGGGGCTGGTGCACCGAGATGTCCCAGGGGGAGGGAATTGGGAGGGAGGAGGGAGGGGGGTTCTGGAGGGGGAGCATATGTATACCCATGGCGGTTTCATGTCAATATATGGCAAAACCAACACAATGAAGTAAAGAAAATTAAAAAAAAAAAAAAAGCAACAGGAACAATTGAAGAGAGTGTTATGTGATCAGGGCTGTGTTTTAGAGAATCTTTATGGCATTAACAAATAATGAAGAATGTTTAGAGGTTGGAAGCCAGTTAGGATGTCATTAAAGCAGATGGGTATAAATGTGGTGTCTTTTCCAAGACTACAAGTAGTAGAGATGGAAATAAATGGACTTAATTTAGGAAATATTGAGGAAGTAGGAGTTGGTGGGTTTGGTGATGAATTGGATGTGGGTGGAGGTGCCAGATTTAGCAAATAAGAATACAGGATGTCCACTTCTGTTTGATTTTCAGATAAACAACAAATAATTTTTTTAACATAAGTGTCTTCCAAGCAATAGTTGGATCACATACAAATTATTCGTGTTTATCACATGCAAATTATTCATTGTTTAAATAAAATTCAGATGTATCTGGGTGGCCTGTGTGTGTGGCTGGGGAAGAAGGATGAGTTAGATGACTCCCAGGTTTTTGAACCATGAACTTGTTAGAGGAGGGAAACAAAGATTTTCCATTTACTCAGAATATGAATGATTGTTACAAAGCAAACATTCTACAAAGAAAGCCTGCATGAAAAATATATCTTTGTAAAGGTGATTTTACATTGTGATCTTCCTCATAAAGCATAGCATATTTTGCTTTGTTCTTCCCCTTGGGAAGAAAAGAAGAACTCTTCTAAATGGAATAAAAGATCAGAAGATAAAATTTCAGCACACCCAGCAGTATACTGTGGAAGGGAGTTCTGTTTAGGTGCAGGTGAACAGGGTTCAGGGTGAGAAGACCCTGACTTTGTATTGTTTCAATGTCACGCAACTACAGTTATGCTCATTTCTGCTTTTCATTATGCTTATATGTGAGTTTTTTTATTAAAGGAAGTTGTTCTACTTAACAATGTTGTAGAGTTTCTTAACTGTCAGGGGCAAATAAGTGAGACTTTGGATGTTAAATCTCAGCATCTAAAGGTAATGAATCACAGAAATTAATTTGGGTTATAAATCATATAAAATGAGTTATAAATTAAAAAGTAAAATCTAAACCTACAGAACTTCTCACAGAAAATGTAGAGGATATCTTCACAATCAGGATGGACAAAGATTTCTTAAATAAAAGGGGAAGGAAGAAAACTATAGCAGGAAAAAAAACCTTTAAGTTAGATTTTACTAAATTAAAAATTTTATCTATCAAAGACATTGTTAAGAAAATGAAAGGACAAATTATAGATTGGGCAAAATATTAAAAATATATATATCTGACAAAGAACTTGTATTAAAAAAAGTCTTAAAACTCCTAAATCTCAATAATAAAGGGCAAACCTAATAAAAATAGGCAAAAAGCAAAAAGAGATATTTCACAAGAGAAGATATATGAACAGGCAATAAACTCATGGAAAGATAATCAACTTTGTTAGTGATTGGGAAAATGTATTTTCCTGAAGACTACAATGAGATAGCACTTAACACCCACTTGAATGGCTAAAATTAAAAAGGCTGACAGGACTGTTGGCGAGGATGTGGAACAATTGGAACTCAGACATGCCGGTGGGAGAATAAAATGGTACAACCTCTTTGGACAATGGTTTGGCAGTTTCTTATGTGATCTGACCCAGAAACTCTCTCCTATGTGCTTATACAAGAGAAATAAAACACACGCCCACAAGAAAATTTATATAAGAATATTCATGGATGTTTTATTCACGATAAACCCAAACAGAAGGAATCCAAATAGCTATCAACCAGTGAATAAACAAGTTGTAATGTGACCATACAATGCAGTGACACTCAGTAAAAAAGGAAAGAAAAGAACAACACAGAACAATGTGGGTGCATTTCAAAACTTCAAGTGAAAGAAGCCAGGTGCAAAAGAGAACATACTGTATTATTCCTTATATATGACTTCATATGATAATACAGAAGTATAAACTGTGGTTGCACAGAGGTAGTCTAAAGTGGGATAGGCTGGAAAAGGGCAGGGAGGAAATTTCTGGGGTAATCCAGGGGCTCTATATCTTCACTGGATGATGGTTATGTACATATTTTCCAACATTAATTGAACTCTACACTTATAGTGGGGCTTCTCTGGTTGTTCAGCATTAAAGAGTCTACTTGCCAATGAAGGAGACACCATTTCGATCCCTGGGCTGGGAAGATCTCCTGGAGGAGGAAATGGCAACCCACTCCAGTATTCTTGCCTGAGAAATCTCATGGATAGAGGAGTGGCAAGCTATAGTTCACGGGATTGCAAGAGCTGGACATGACTGAGCCACTAAAACAACAGCAATAACAAATACTCTTAAACTAGGCATTTTCCTTCATGTAAATGATGACCCAATTAAAAAGACAATAGAAAAATAGACAGAGATAGAGCTCATTCTTATTTTGTGAGTAGAATACATGATACAGATTTTTTTTCTGGCATGAGAGATGAAAATGCAAAGGCAATGCAAGTTGTTCATGTGTGAGAAGGGTGAGAGGCTCAAGTTTGCACTCTTGATTCTCTTGATCTCATTCACATTTCTTAAGCTCACTCTCCTCTCTGAGACAATGTGGATAAAATTACATATGTGAACGATCTTAGTAGAAATCCAAGTGGTAAGTAGGTAACAGTAATAGTAATATCAGTTCTTTTCTCTTTATCATATTTTTTACCCTGTGGTGATTTATTAATGAGCTTGAAGGGTTTGTTCTAATCAGGTCCAATAGGGTTGATCTCATGCACACAGATTCAGTCAATAGTATCTAAAAAGAGTGAGGGTCTTGAGAGAAGACATATATGTATTTAAATAACACCATGTTAATGAATTATGACACTGTTTTCAAATATTTTGCTTGTTTAATCACTGGGAAGACTTAAGCTATTCAGAAATACTTCTTCTTATAAAGAACTATTTTCATATTTTTCTCTAGAAAATATTTTCTCCAAGAATAAACCTCTGTCCTTTGCTTTGTGGAAGACATTTTAAAGACAATGTTAGTAATGGAAAATTTTCACAGTTTCTCAAGTAATGCTTCCCTCATAGCTCAGTTGGTAAAGAATCCGCTTGCAATGCAGGAGACCCCAGTTCGATTCCTGGGTTGGGAAGATCCTCTGCAGAAGGGAAAGGCTACCCACTCCGGTATTCTGGCCTGGAGAATTCCATGGACTATACAGTCCATGGGGTCGCAAAGAGTTGGACACGACTGAGCCACTTTCACTTTCAAGTAATGCTGAGATGACATGCCTTAGCAAGATAACTGAAATGAAATACAAAGGTACAGCTTTGTTACATGTTTGTTAAAACTAATGAATTCGTGAAATTCTGACCATATTATTTACAGGTGAAACATTCAATTCAGGCATCTCTCACATCTGTAGTGAGGATTTTCTAGAGATATTAAAAGGAAATCTTGTCTTATGGAGATTCCTGTAGCATGCTATTATTTCTTCAGTGTTGTTTAATCACTAAGGCATGTTTGACTCTTTGCAACCTCATGTACTTGTAACCTGCAAGGCTCCTCTGTCCATGGGTTTCTCCAGGCAAGAATACTGGAGTGGGTTGCTATTTCCTTCTCCAGGGATCTTCCTTTCACAAGGATCAAACCCGGGTCTCTGGATTTGCAGGCAGACTCTTTACCATCTGAGCTACTAAATTTCTTCCTGTCAATAAATGTAAGACTTGTTAAATAATCACTCTACTGAGTGAGGAATAAGGGACATACTATTTCAGTTTAAAGTGTTATACCATTTCCCCTTAAACAATGAAAAAATGAAGAGAGGATATATTTTGCTTTTTTACTTAGCAGGTTTATGTTACCTAATTTTAACATGGATAATAGGTAAATGAATACTGTTTCTGTATACACTTCTATTTTAAAGCCCACATACTTCCTATGTAATACAATTTTATAACTCAAGCCAAATGATATTGCAAGGAAGGAGACATAGCACATGTTGAAACTGAAACCCAGATCTAAATGTGCCTGTGAGAGCCCAAGCCTCCTGGAAATTAAAACAAAATGTTGAGAAGGGCTTTGAACTTCCACAGTGCATAGAATGGCTCAAATTAACTAGACTTCTGGAGACTGGATTACTCTCACTAGCTGGTGATTTATAGGTGTTTAATATTTAAAATTTACCACCTTTCTGAGTTTACCCTATCTTCCAGTTGGGTCTTCTAGGTATAAAATTATATCACCTGTAAAGAACAGCAGTGGTGTTTTCTTCCCCTTTAATATTTTAACATATCATTTATTTTTATATTGCATTTCATTGACTGTAAGTCACCTGTAAAGAATAGCAGTGGTGTTTTCTTCCCCTTTAATATTTTCACATTTCATTTATTTTTAGATTGCATTTTATTGACTGCTACTTACAGGAAAATAATTTTGGAAATGGGCATCACATGTCTGTGATGGAATTTAATCAGAATAATTTTAAGTTTCACCATTAGACCCGACTTTTGCTTATTTTATTTAAATATACATAAATGTGTGTAACTTTCTGCATTAAATTAATAGTCATTTATTCCTATTCTCTGTCCATGGAATTCCCCAGTGAGAACACTGAGCTGGTAGCCATTCCTTTCTCCAGGGAATCCTCCTGACCTAGTGATCAAACTTATATCTCATGTATTACAGGCATATTTACTGTCTGAACCACCAGAGAAGCTGAAAGTAAGAAAAGTAGTAAAATATAGAGCTAAGTTTTAAAAATTAAGTTTTGAGTAGCTATTAGGAAGTCATATGATTTTTCTCCTTTCAGTTATAAATATGATAAATTATAAAGTTTTACTGTATATTTTATTTGCTAATTTTATTTAGTATGTTAAAATCTATGCTCATTAGTGACATTTGCCTATAATTTTTGTGATACATAAAATTTCGTTATTACTAATATGATTATACATCAGTCAGTCAGTCCAGTCAGTTCAGTCACTCAGTTACGTACGATTCTCTGTGACCCCATGGACTGCAGCACGCCAGGCTTCCCTGTCCATCACCAACTCCCAGAGCTTACTCAAAATCATGTCCATTGAGTCGGTGATGCCATCCAACCATCTCATCCTCTTCTCCCACCTTCAATCTTTCCCAGCATCAGGGTCTTTTCCAATGAGTCAGCTCTTTGCATGAGGTGGCCAAAATATTGGAGTTTCAGCTTCAACATCAGTCCTTCCAATGAATATTCAGGGCTGATTTCCTTTAGGATTGACTGCTTGGATCTCCTTGCTGTCCAAGGGACTCTCAAGAGTCTTCTCCAACACCACAGTTCAAAAGCATCACTTCTTTCATACATAATATGACACATGATTAATGTGTATGATATGATTATACGTAATCATACATAATATGATTATACCGAATGACTTTTCTCTTTGTAAGATAAGGGATAGTTTGAACAAAAAAATATTACTTATTAAATATTTGAAAACTTTTACCTCTAAAACCATCTGAGCCTTTGCAAGGTAGTCTTTGATAACATTTCAGTTGATTCTATGATTATATAATTGTCAATGAATTCACTAACCCACTTTCTTTAACAAAGATAAAGTGTTTATTAGTTGAACTTGTTTTCACAATGAATTTAAGATGGTTAGTGGAAACGTTAAAAGTAGGAATTTGATCTTAAATTGCATAGTGCATGCTGCCATTCAATTTTATTCATGAAAAAGCTATCGTTCTATTTTATTCCATAATCCTGTTGAGTAGAACAAAACCTTGTATAGATATAAAGTCAAAACAACTGGTTAGTTAGCATGTTGAGAATATGTTTCTGCCCAAAACTTCAGTCATGGGTTCTTTTGAAATAACAGACTGTTTTACTCATATGTATCATATTATCTGTTCCCTTAGAGTGAGCTAGGGCCTCCCAGGTAGCGCTAGTGGTAAAGAGTCCACGTGCCAATGCAGGAGACACAGGAGACATGGGCTTGATCCCTGGGTTGGGAAGATCTCCTGGAGTAGGCAATGGCAACCCATTCCAGTATTCTTGCCTGGAAAAATTCCATGGACAGAAGAGCCTGGTGGGCCATATTCATATTATCTGCACCTATACTGTGCTCTGGCTTATAGTGAGTGTTCAATAATTATTTTATCCTTTAAAAAAGAAAAACATTATGAATTAATCAGCCAACATAAACACAGTTTTTTTTTACGATTGGTAGATCATGGACTCAGGACCATGCTACATGGACCCCTACTGGCCCCATCTCACCCCTGGGAGCTATAGCATGGTAAGAACGAGTGTTTCTGTTCATTTTTCTCTCAGAACTGCAGAATACATTAGGCTGGCAGCTGGTGCTAAATTTTCCCTCATTTAGGAAAATGTTGTAGGTTAATCATTAGGGAAAGGAAGGAAAACATTGTTTTGCTAGGATTATTAGAAACAAAAGAAAGGTTTAAAAAAACAATGAAGTGTTAAGATTTGACCTTGGAAGGAAAATGTGTTATATATTATATGTTAGGTGCAGGCTTAATGAAAAATGCTAGCAAAGAGGTGAAACACAATATCCTGTTTAGACTTTTTGCCTTCAATTATCAGTAAAATTACCACTTGAGTGCTTATGTAGTAATAAAACCTCTGTTTATTTAACTGCAATAATAAGTAGATGCTAGTTGCTTTTCATTTTTATTTCACTTATTACACATTTCAATTCTGTGAACAAGGTGATCTTTTAATCCCCGGCTCACAGAGAAGTAAACTGAGGCTCAGAGGGAATGTATCCATAAGTTGTGTGTAGGGTAAGTGAGAAGCCAGGCAGTAAATTCACACTTGTCTGGCTTCAACATCATGCTCTTATACACTATAAAACATCATCCGGTCACTTCTCTTTAAGTTATTGAAATGTTTTAAAATTGTCGCCCTGGATGTCCTCTACATCATACCAGTTCCTCCACCATATTTCATTGCTTTCTCAAAAATCAAGTGGACATACACCGTTGCAGGAAGTTGACTCTGATTTTTCCAGTCTCTTCAGCTTTTATCAAACTATGTTTTAGCTTGCCTACTTCCATGGTTTCTGACGAACCAAAGTTTGTTTTTATGATCTAAAGAGCTCTGCTTTTTTTTTTTTTTTTTTAGTAATCCATCATCAACATATTCTGAATGCTTTTTACAACCAATTTTGGCTTATGGAAACATTTTAACCATCTGATAGATGATACAGAAAAATTATATGAAAGACTAGCAACATGTTTAAAATAAAGGTCACACACAAGGCATTTCAGTTATTTGATGAACTGTCCTAAGTTTTATGCTGTCATCATTTCTTTTTGCAAATTTCTGGAGCAGTAAATGATCTTCTTCAACCTGTTAGTCCAGTTTCAGTTTGGGGAGAGTAACTATTTCTCTTTTACATAGACACTTGCCTGGCTTTCTACAGAATGTTCCTGGAAGCTTTAAGCTAGTAGTATTCCCAAGAATTGAATACATAAAGGTCATACTGACCTTGACTTATCTGAGCATTTCCAAGTCTACCCAGCACAAAAAAAGGTCACTGCCAAATGCATGTCTTGCAACATTAGAATGGGCTTGTATTTTTTTTGGAGTGAGTTTCTGTCTAGATGAGATGAAGCAACTTTCGTTTCTTCCAGATTTAAATTTCATTTCCAATAGAACCTATCTTATTTAGATGCATGCATACTCAGTCGTGTCTGACTCTGTGACCACATGGTCTGTAGCCTGCCAGGCTCCTCTGTCCATGGAATTTTCTAGGCAAGAATACTGGGTTGGGTTGCCATTTCCTACTCCAGGGGATCTTCCCTACCCAGGGACCAGACCTGAGACTCTTGAGTCTACCTCACTGGTGGTGGATTCTTTACTGCTGAGCCATCTGGGGAGCCCAACTCACCCCAAATGCATGTATTTTGGGGTGGACGATATAGAAACCTATGAGGGCTATTACAGAACAAGTAAAGGATGGGTAGGGTGCAATAATAAAATAGAATAATAAATAATAATTTATACCCCAATACTTTGGCCACATAATGCAAAGAGCTGACTAATTGGAAAAGACCCTGATGCTGGGAAAGATTGAGGGCAAGAAGAGAAGGGTATGATAGAGGATGAGATGGTTGGATGGCATCAGCAACTCGATGGACATGAGTTTGAGCAAGCTCTGTTGGAGACAGTGGAAGACAGGGCAGCCTGGCATGCTGTAGTTCATGGGGTCGCTAAGAGTCAGACATGACTTAGCAACTGAAAAGCAGCAATATAAAACAGAATAGTTTATACAATTATTATATACCATAATTATAGAATATTACATGAATACATAAAATATATAATTGCAAAATATGTGATATATCATATACATTATATATATATGTATATATATATATACACACATGATATATATACATCATATATGTATACATATCTGTGGGTTAGGTTGGAGCTTCAGCATTAGCCTGCAGGAAGGCCCTCCAATGTGGCCAATTGCTCTATTTTGTCTCAATTGTTGGTTTCATCACTGACAGTCTTTGGGTCATAGGGCTTAATAATGTAACTACTAGTAAATATGATAATAAAAATAGAAAGCAAGCAAGCAAGATGAAACAATTTGACAGCCCAAATAGCAACTGAGCTCAGCCATACTTTGTATGGTAGAATGGCTGCAAGGCAGAAGTGACATGCTCATATAATTTTTCTCACGTAATATTTGCTGATCTGATGATACTAATTCAATTACTTCATTTTAAAGATGGATTCATGTCAGTGTATGGCAAAACCAACACGATAATGTAAAGAAAATTAATTAATTAATTAAAAAATAAAGATACATTGTAAATCAGCCATATTTCAATTAAAATTTTTTAAGAAATAAATAAAAAATAATGTAAAAATAAAAATATGGAAACACACACAGAAGAATAAAAACCACTTTAATTATATCTTTAGCCCCATGAATTTATAAAAAAGATGTGAAAATGTATCTATTAATCTCTCCAGTTCTGCCTACTGAAACAGCCACAGTTTTTCATTTGTTCTTAGTATTTTCTAACAATTTATGTTGAAGTGGCTATAGCCTCATCTCTCAGAGATTTGTTTTCCCATGACCTACCATTCTATCAAGAAGTTCCTTGGATAGGGTATGCTCAGTTGCTTCAGTCGTGTCTGATTCTTAGCGATCCTATGGACGGTAGCACACCTGGCTCCTCTGTCCATGGGACTCTCTAGGCAAGAATACTGGAGTGGGGAACCATTTCCTTCTCCAGGGGATCTTTTCGATTCAGGAATCAAATTGGGTCTCACTTCTCTTGCATTGCCAAGTGAGTTCTTTACCACTAATGCCACTTGGGAAGCCCAAGCTGTAAAATTATGGTCTCAGGTTTTTAATTTCTGATTCCTGAAATTGTAACCAGGTGTGCTGATGGAATATTGACCTCCCAATCTACATGTGTTTTATTCCTGAATTAATATTCCTCCACTTTGACATCATGGATATTCTGAATATCAATAATATTCCTTAGGATTTTTTAATGTATACAACCATATAGTCTCTGAATACAGTTTTATTTCCTTCTTTCCAACCTTTCTGACCTTACAGAATTTTTATTCCATTGGGTAGGACTTCCATGACAATACTAAACACAAAGTTGACATCCTTGATTTTGAAAAAACATCCACTATTTCACCATTAAGAACTATGTTAGCTATAGGGTTTTGATAGGAATCTATTATAAAATTGAGTTGGTTCCCCTGTGTTTTTAGTTTACTGAGTTTTTTTTTTCATCAATTCATGTTGAATTTTTTCAAGAACTTTTTTTTGCATGTATTGATACATTCACATGATTTTTCTTTTCTATCCTGTTAATCAATTATGTTGACAGATTTACAATTGTAAAGTCAATCTTGAATATGTGATCATGATGTTTTTCCCTTTATATATTGCTGGATTTGATTTACTACTATCTACTAATACCTTGCTAAGAATATTTACATCTATGTTTATGAGAGATTTTGTTCTATAATTTTTTTTTCCTGTAATGTCCTCATTTAGGTCTTAGTATTAGGGTTATGTTGACTTTATTACATCGATTGAAACCTACTCCCTCATCCTTTATATTCTAAAAGGGTTTAGGCAAGATTAGTAATAAATGTTTGATAGAATTCACCAGTGAAGCCAGCTTGGTTTGAAGCTTTATTTGTAACTTTGTGGGAAGGTTTTAAATTATGATGTCAATTTCTTCAAGTGCTTTTCATACATTTCTTTTTCTTTTGTATCAGTTTTGGAGAGTTATGTTTTTTCAAGGGCTTTATCTGTTTTATCTCAGTTGTGAAATTTATGGAATTATTTTGAGCATAAATGTCTTCAAAATATTTCCTTAATAACCTCTTGATGTGTGGATGATCTGTAGTTATGTCCCCACATTCATTTCTAATATTGATAATTGGTTACTGATATTTTATTCTGACCTGCCTCCCTCCCTTCTTTATGTCTTTCTACCTTCTTTCCTTTCTAGGGGTTTATATGATTTGTTAACCATTTTAAACCCAACATTTGGGTTTTGTTTGTCTCTATTTTTTTCTTTTTTTATAATATTAATTTTTTTCTTGCATGCCCCACCATGTATTCATGCATTTTATAACATTTATGTCTAATTTTCAAAATGATATTGCAGGGAAAATATTACTGCTCTTAGTTTACATGTGTGTAAAATAAAATGCAAAGAGGTTATTTTTTCCTATCTTATATCAGAGACCATATTTGAACATAGAATCAAATGATCCCAAAGGTTATTCTTTTACTATATTACAGTGCCTCCCAGCAAAATTGTAGAGTATCTAACTAAATAAATTATGTTCTAAGTCCAGTTCTTGCTACAGGGCTAATCAATATCACTAAACTTATCAGCATCAATACATTAGGAATGCCTAGTTTGTATAGCTGCAAAACTTGTAGTCAGTTTTGATGAGGTAGTCAAATCACCATTTGCACTAACCTCATCTAGAAACAACATATTGGTGTTTTATAATTTGTATAAATGCAATCTTATCAAAGATATCAACAGCAAAGTTCTTCAAGGAACTGTTCATAGAATAGGAGTATTAGAAAATTTGCCTTTTATTTCTCCACCCAGTTACTCTCACTGAAGCACAGTATTCTTTCCCTCCACTTTTCTCCCTCTGGAAGATCAAGTAGTTTTCAGAGTTTGCTATAACTAGAGATTTCCCGCTGGACGCAGTCCACAGTGATTGTCTAGGAAGATATTGAGAAGAGAACATCAACCACTTTTGATGGATTGCAAAAATGACCCAAGTCTTTATCCCTCGGAGACTAGTAGACCTTGTTTGGACCCCCAGGTGTCTTAATGTCTACCCTCAAGGAATATGTGTGTTGGATGAAATGTATATCAGTAAGAATATTTGGTCTACAATATTGGACATCATGATTTTATTTTGGAGACTCCTTTGATAAGTTGGAGTACTCCTATAGTTTTGGAAAGGTTACCTCAGATCAGTTTTCTGTTTATTACCACAAAGTTAAAGGAGTAAATGAAAAAATGGCTTACTTCAGGTCTTAAACCTCTGTGGCACTGATTAAGCAACAGTGCCAGTCACTCAGCCATGTCTGACTCTTTGTGATCCCATGGACTGTATAGTCTACAAGGAACCTCTGTCCATGGAATTCTCCAGGCAAGAATACTGGGATGGGTAGCCATTCCCTTCTCCAGGGGGTCTTCCTGACCCAGGGATCAAATTGAGTCTCCCGCATTGCAGGCAGATTCTTTACTGTCTGAGCCACCAGGGAAGCACACTGGTAAAAAGAAAATAAATGACTATCAGGATGGTCTCATTGACTTTTTCTTTTGAATGTTTCATCTGCTCACAAAGTTGTATGTGTTCATGTAATGCTCCAACTGCCTGGATTCCTTCCCTTTAAGTGCTTGTAGTTAGAAGCATCCATTCCTGAACTTTTAGTGACTTTTTCTTTCTCTGCTTTCAATTTTTAAATAAGATGTACTCATCTGTTTTCCCATTCATGTGAGAGAAGGTAATCAGATAAGCAAATGATAACCCCTCAAGTCTTAACATATGTTATTGCTACACTTACTGAAATCCTAGAAAAGGTAATAATAAAAATATCATAAATCCTAGGTGGTGGTTGATTCCATCAATATATGAGTCCATATATAAATTGTATGGAATGTTCAAACCAGGCTGATAAAGTTTGAATCAGTCTCATGTTAAAGAACCTGCCTGCCAAAGCAGGAGACATAAGAGAAGTGGGTTCAATCCCTGGGTTGGGAAGATGCCTGGAGGAGGGCATGGCAACCCACTCCAGTATTCTTAGCTGGAGAATCCCCTGGACAGAGGAGCCTCGTGGGCTACAGTCCATAGGGTTGCATAGGGTTGGACAAGACTTATGCAACTTAGCACACACACATGTTAACTGGACTTTCTCATCTGTGAATATCTGTGAAACAATTGCCTTGGTGATTTCAAAGAGAAGATAAATTTTTATCTCAACATGTGAGGTCATCCTTGTTGAGTCCTGCCCCCAAGGCCACAGGTGCAAGGCCTTGCACCAAGACCATGGAAGAGGAGCCCAGAGCCAAGGTCATCTCTGAAGGTGACTGAGCCCCTTTATAACCATTGCCAAAAGCCTCCTGATCACCACTAACAAACTTCCTTACTCTCAGTTAAGCAAAGATGCCCACTCCAGTAAACACCCTATAGTGCCCCAACCAATCATCTAATGCCAACCTTCCAGCAGGAATTTTCTTTGTCTCAAGGATATGGTTATTAACTCACAAAAATTGTCAGCTTTCTCTGGTCTGTCAAGAGGTTGTCCCATTGTGCTAGCAGTGTCCACATTATTTCTGTTCTTTGTTCTTAATAAACTCACTCCCTTCTGAAATGCCCCATATCTGGAAATTCTTTTCCAACCCACGCTTGGATTGCCTCAACAATCCTTGCTATGTGTATGTGCCTGCTCAGTTGATTCTGACTCTTTGTGACCCCTTGGACTGTAGCCTGCAGGCTCCTCTTCCAGGGGGTTCTCCAGGCAAGAATACTGGAGAGGGTGGCCATGCTTTCCTCCAGGAGTCTTCCCAACCCAGGGATCAAACCCACTTCTTTCATGCTTCCTGCACTGGCAGGCAGGTTCTTTACCACTAGTGATACCTGGGAAGCCCCATCCTTGCTATGAAAGGCTATGAAAAGCAAGACTCCTCTCAGTCTGGCTCTCTTCTGGAATTGCTTTCCAATAGACAGCTGTTGGCCACTTGGGGCTTCTGTTCTGAGGGCTGTCGGGTACATTCATTACTTCTCCCTCGAATGCCTCTACCATGCAGGAATTGTGGCTGTTTGTGGTTTGTCTCCATTCACATTCTGGGTTTCTTGTAAATATTTCCCTTATGTTTATGATTTTGCTACAAGGCTGCTCTGTCTTTTCTAGAGATTTAGAGAGTTTGAAAATCTATGATGCCACAGACACTGCCATTTTCCCAGAACCTGAAATTATTTAAAATCCTTCACTTAGTGTTTAGAAATGAACTTAAATTTCCACGTGATTAAATTGGAGGAAGTGGAGGGTGTTTTTTTTTTAAAATTAATTTTCAGTTTTCTTTGTGTTCAGATAATGGCATCTATTTTATCAGTCATTTTCTGAAAGGCAGGTTAAAATCCACCTCCCCTTCAAAGAATTTAATACAATTTTGCTTAGTATAGCACTATTAAATGTGGCTTCAGTGCATAGAAGTTTAGAGCTATCATCTCTTCTTGGTTAATTATACCTTTTTATCACTATAAAATGGCTTTCTCACTTTTGTTAGAAGCATTTTTGCACGTTCTCTTTTTCTTATATTAATGTGTCTGTCTCTGCTTTCTTTTCCTTTTTTCTTCTTATTTGCATTTGGTTATATTTCTATGTCCCTTTCTGTTTTCCTTCTAGATTTCTGTATCATTTGATTTAGATGAACCCTTTGTGTACAGCATGTGGTTACATTTTGCTTTAATGTTTACTGAGTGTCTATCTTTCAAAAAAGGAGTTTAACTGTTCTCATTTATTATGCTCACTGTTGTGTTTGGCCTTAATAATGTTCTTTTTAGAGTCAAAAGTATACCTATGTTATAATATTGCATTATTTCTAATGAGTTACAAAGGACATTTAATAATAAGGGCTTCCCTGGTGGTAAAGAATTCACCTGCCAATGCAGGAGATGCCTGTTCAATCACTGGGTTGGGGAGATCCCCTGGAGAAAGAAATGGCTACCCACTCCAGTATTCTTGTCTGGGAAATCCCATGGACAGAGGAGCCTGGCAGGTGGGGCTGCAAAAGAACTGGGCACAACTTAGTAACTAAACAATAACAACAACATCTGTGAAACAGACACAGTGATATGTCTCTCTGAAGTTTCCCATAGTGACAAAAATGAGAGATGACATGTAGAAAGTTTCAGTTTTGAGCTTGTGCCATGTTAAACATCCAATAGGACATTAGCTGCATAATAATTATTATTTTTGGAAATGTAGCAGCTTAAAAATGTGTAGACTGAGTAAAGAGATCAGAGTTTAATCTTATTGTGAACATAACTTTACCTGGGAGAAAAATGTATTTCGAAAATTAAGCTTGTGCAGCAGTGGTTTTTCCATCCATTCCATTTGTACTTAGTACTGCCCCTTTGGGCAATGTGCAATATTTACACATTTCAAGAGTACTTTATAGCATTGATTGGTCATATTTCATTAATAAGGGTATAGGTTTACCAAAAAAAAACCAACAAAAAAAACCCCTCTGACTTGGGAAAACATGAAGGCAAAGTCATAAAGATGAGCAGGGACCAGCTATAAATCATATAATGGTGACAGTTGGGCAAGAGGGAGCCAGATGGGGGGAGCAATGGCCTCTATAAAGCAGGCTAACACATTTCCAAAGATTGAGCAACCCACCCTTCAATTCTTTCAAATGGCACATAGTGATTTTAATAAGTGACATGTTTATAAATGCTTTAATTACAAAATAAAAATTTCTAGATTATCCTAATGAGGGGACAAAACACATAAGGAATTAATAAGATCCCAAATCTACATGCGACAGCCTGATACATAATCATATTAAGATATTATCATGTGGCCAAAATGCTATTACAGCCTGGAGAAAGAAGCGGAACTTTGCTTGCGGACCTTGGCAAGGACTGTAAAGAGGCGGTGACACCGCATCAAGATTTCAGTGCATAAGTATAAGTCACTGAGCAGGAAATAAAGGGTTCTGGGGAAAGTATCCTTTACTGAACTTGCCCCACATGTTACCCTTTGATGCTGTGAATATTCTCTTACTTGAACTGTGTAACCACCATCTGGGAGGATATTCTCTATTTTCCAGGTCTCAAAATTGATGGTCATAAATAATGAAGGCTCAAGTTTACACAGTCTAGTAGAGTCAGCTGTGACCTCTATGTCCAGGACTGCATGACTTGATGTTTTTCCTTGTTTTTTTTTTTTTTTTTATCATTTCAAAACACTGCCCTGAGGACATTCCAGGAAAGGATCTTAGGGTGGCAGTTCAGTTCAGTTGCTCAGTTGTGTCAGACTCCGTGAGACCCCATGAACTGCAGCACACCAGGCCTTCCTGTCCATCACCAACTCCCGGAGTTTACCCAAACTCATGTCCATTGAGTCGGTGATGCCATCCAACCATCTCATCCTCCATCGTCCCCTTCTTGTCCTGCCTTCAATCTTTCCCAACATCAGGGTCTTTTCCAGTGAGTCAGCTCTTCACATCAGGTGGCCATAGTATTGGAGCTTCAGCTTCAACATCAGTCCTTCCAGTGAACACCCAGAACTGATCTCCTTTAGAATTGACTGGTTGGATCTCCTTGCAGTCCAAGGGACTCTCAAGAGTCTTCTCCAACACCAATTCTTCAGTGCTCAGCTTTCCTTATAGTCCAACTCTCACATCCATACATAACTACTGGAAAAAGCCTTAGCCTTGACTAGATGGATCTTTACTGGCAAAGTAATGTCTCTACTTTTTAATATGTTATCTAGGTTGGTTATAACTTTCCTTCCAAGGAGTAAGCGTCTTTTAGTTTCATGGCTGCAATCACTATCTGCAGTGATTTTGGAGCCCAAAAAGTAAAGTCTGACACTGTTTACATTGTTTCCCCCATCTATTTGCCACGAAGTGATGGGACTGGATGCCATGATCTTAGTTTTCTGAATGTTGAGCTTTAAGCCAACTTTTTCACTCTCCTCTTACACTTTCATCAAGAGGTTCTTTAGTTCTTCTTCACTTTCTGCCATAAGGGTGGTATCATCTGCATATCTGAGGTTATTGATATTTCTCCCAACAATCTTGATTCCAGCTTGTGCTTCTTCCAGCCCAGCATTTCTCTTGATGTACTCTGCATGTAAGTTAAATAAGCAGGGTGACAATACACAGCTTTGACGTACTCCTTTACCTATTTGGAACCAGTGTGTTGTTCCATGTCCAGCTCTAAGTATTGCTTCCTGACCTGCACACAGGTTTCTCAAGAGGCAGGTCAGGTGGTCTGGTATTCCCATCTCTTTCAGAATTTTCCACAGTTTATTGTGATCCACACAGTCAAAGGCTTTAGCATAGTCAATAAAGCAGAAATAGATGTTTTTCTGGAACTCTCTTGCTTTTTCAGTGATCCAGTGGATGTTGGCAATTTGATTTCTGGTTTCTCTGCCTTTTCTGAAACAAGTTTAAACATCTGGAAGTTCACGGTTCATGTACTGCTGAAGCCTGGCTTGGAGAATTCTGAGCATTGCTTTACTAGCATTTGAGATGAGTGCAATTGTGTGGTAGTTTGAGCATTTTTTGGCATTGCGTTTCTTTGTGATTGGAATGAAAACTGACCTTTTCCAGTCCTGTGGCCACTGCCAAGTTTTCCAAATTTGCTGACAAATAGCAACTGGGGACAAAATGGTAAATTGGAGAAAAACTATATTAGTGTCTTCAGTGCATAGTTGTGAGCGAGGGAAAAGGTGCTATAAGGAAATAAAGGATTTTCTTGTATTCCATTCTCTTTGGAGCTTATCCTATAATTTCAATGTTTGTATTCATTCACATCTACTCACTTATGCAACTATCACTCTAATTTCTCAGATCTGCACACACATATCATCACATTAAACTGCAAACTCATGTTTCTAGGCTTATACTCTCTCTTTTTCCATTCATTTTGAGTGTCATCTACATCCTTATGAAAAATTGTTACAAATATGAATCCAATATTTAGATCAAAAGTGTAGACATTTTGTTCCCCCAAGCCTCAGATTCCATCTTATTTTCTTGAACTTATGAAAGAACATAAGTGAATCAATTATAACTGACCTGGAGCTATTCATGTCTTTTGGGAGACTTCTTTAAACAAATATGATTTAGACTTTCATTGAAAGCACTCTGGCCAAAATAAATGAAAGGTCAAACTTTCTAGTTCAAAATTCACCAGCCTATCAGTTTACAGTGTTGCTTCATTTCATATAAAGGGGTCTGGCCAGCTCTAGGCCTATTCTAAGCTGGTTGTCAGAAATCCCATGATATTGTTTTTGAAAGAGTTAGATGTGTTAAGCATAGAGTATGGACCGAATTCCAGTTTAGATCATTGGTTTCTGCCTCTTAAATCCTATGTGGCTTTTGATAATATTCTTTGTCTTATTTGTCCTTTCTTTGGATTGTTGGGAAGCTACAAATGAAGTATTATGTCACTCTAGTAAAAATGGCCATCATCAAAAAGTCTACAAGTGATAAATGCTGGAGAAAGTACAAGAAAAAGGAAACCTCCTACAGTGTTGGTGGGAATGCAAATAGGTTTAACCACTATGGAGAACAGTATGGAGGTTCTTTAAAAAAACTGAAAATAGAGCTACCATATGATCCCACAATCTTGGGTACACATCCAAAATAAATTATAATTCCAAAAAGGGCATGCACTCTAATATTCATTTACAATAGCCAAGACATGGAAATAATCTAAATATCTATCAATAGATGGCTAAAGGAGATGTGATGTATACATATATATATATATATATATATATGAATATTACTTAGCCATAAAAAAGAATAAAACAGTGTCATTTACAGCAACATGGGTAGACATAGAGATTATCATACTAAGTGAAGTAAGCCAGAGAAAGGCAAATATATAGAATTTTAAAAAATATACACCCATGGTGATGTCATGACAATGTATGGCAAAAACAATAATAAAAAAAAAATAAATAAAAAATATACAAATGAACCTATTCACAAAACAGAAATAGAGTCACAGATATAGAAAGCAAAATTATGGTTATCAAAGGGGAAAGATAGTGGGGAGAGATGCCTTAGGAGATTGGTATTAACGTATGTGTGTGGGCATGATAAATCACTTCAGTTGTGTCTGACTCTTTGTGACCCTATGGACTGTAGCCCACCAGGCTCTTCTGTCCATGGGATTCTTCAGGCAAGAATACTGGAGTGGGTTGCCATACCCTCCTCCAGGGGATCTTCCTGACCCAGGGATTGAACCCATGTCTCTTATGTCTCCTGCACTGGCAGCAGGGTTCTTTACCCTTAGCCCCACGTGGGAAGCCCCAACATATACATACTGTGTTGTGCTGTGCTTAGTTGTGACCCCATGGGTTAGCCCACTAGACTCCTCTGTTCAAGCAGATTCTCCAGACAAGAATACTGGAGTGGGTCGTCATACACTCCTCCAGGAGATCTTCCCAACCCATGGATCAGATAACCAGCGAGAACTTACTGTATAGCACAGGGAACTGTAAACTTAATATTTTATAATAACCTATAAGGGAAAAGAATCTGAAAAAGAATATATATGTATATATAACTGAATCACTATGCTGTACACTTGAAACTGGGCTTCCCGGGTGTCTCAGTGGTAAAGAATCTGCCTGTCAATGCAGAAGATACAGGTTTGACCCCTGTGTCTGTAAGATCCCCTGGAGAAGGAAATAGCAATCCACTTCACTATTCTTGCCTGGGAAATTCCATGGACAGAGGAGCCTGGTGGGCTACAGTCCATGGGGTTGCGAAAGAGTCAGACATGACTTAGTGATTAAATGCCACCACCGCTTGAAACTAACATGACATTGTAAATCGACTATATTCAATTAAACAATAATCAGTTGAACACATATGCTTGCATATGGTGCTAAGATCCAAGTCTGTAGGTTAATAAGCTTGGGGGATTCCTACAAAATTCTTTTATGGTAATAATTGGAGAGTTGCTGGGCATCTTTATATTTTGGTCATCTATTGTTATGTTACTAACACCACAATACTCAGTAACTTAAAACAGTGACAACATTTATTTTACTTAAGTTTCTGCAATTTAGGTGGAGATGGTGGAGACAAATGTTTCTGTTCCATTTATCATTAACTGGACCAGCCCAAGGGCTGGGGACTAGAATCATGGGACAGCTTGCTCTTTTGCATGTCTGACAGATGATGCTGGCTGTCATCTGGGCCTCTGCTGGGGTTATGGTCAGAACACCTATATATGACCTTTCCATCTGGCCACTTGGCTTCTTCATAGCTTGGTGGTTTGGTCACTAGAGTAAGTACCTCAAGAGAGAGTCAAGTTGAGGCTGAATCATCTTTGTCTAATTTATCCTTGAAAATTATGTAAATGCCACTTCAGCAATGTTCTGTTCATTTGCAATGAGTCACTGTGTCCAATCGGTATTCAAAGGGAGGGGAATTAGTTGCTATTTTTTGAAAGGAGACAAGTCAAAAAATGGGTGGACATATTTTACAACAGTGTGCTTATCTTGTCTCCATTAAAAATGAGGAAATGGAACATCAGAAAGTGCCAGACTGAGATGACATCCTAGCCTATCTGACCCTGACTGTAATTTTTTTCTCCACACTAACTATACTAATGAATTTTTAAAGTGTACTTTTTAAAATACAGAAATTGTACTATTTTTGTCTAAATCAGATATAATGGTCCATGGGTCAAATGTAACACATCATTTGTGTGTGTGTGTGTGTGTATTTTTTCAAATTTGATTAAAAAATTATTTTTAGTTGGAGCACAGCTGCTTTGCAATGCTGTGTTGATTTCTGCTGTACAACAACATGAGGCAGCTCTAAGTATGCATATATCTCCTCCCTCTGGAGCCTCCCCCGCCCCATCCCAGCCCTCTAGGTCATCACAGAGCACCAAGCTGAGCGCCCTGTGATATCTGTCATCTGTTTTTACAAGTAAAGATGTATGTGCTGTCTAAGGCTACTTTTGCTCAACAATGGGAACCAGATAGTTGTGATAAAGACCTTAAGGGATGCAAACATTAAATTATTTACCATCTGACCCTCTATAGAAAGTATTTGCCCAACTCAAATTTCAGTTGCCCATTTTTTTTGTACAAATGGTTTCTTAGCTTGGGGAAATAGGCTACTAGCTTAATGCTAAAACTGAACAATTATGCCTTAGGCTGGCAGAACCCTAAAGCTTCTGACTATTTGTCTCAGGGCCAAAATGTCTGGAGGGCTCACCTATGTGTTCAGAGCTATGCACAATGGCAAAGAGGTCTATGAAAAGTATCCTTGTTAGGTCCATCAGGGTTTGACCATCAGAGATCTGCTAAGGCGATTTGACCTTAGGCAGTTTTTGGAGCTGGTTCACGGCACTTGAGAGATTCTTCCATTTGTACTGGTGCTGCAGCCTGAACCCATTCAAAGCAGGCATTCAAGAAGGGAAGCATGGACAAGCTGAAACCTCTGAGGGACCTTCTGAGGACAAGCTGGAGCCTAGGAGGTGAGTGGACACACAAAGATGGACTGGAACCCTCATCTATCTCTTAATGCCTCTAAGTCTTTTACTTTGATAAGGTGGGAAGGGGTTGTCTTGTAGAGAATCTGGTGATTTGTGATTCACCTGGCCCAGGAGTCAAAGATGCAATGCTGGAAAGGTGTCTATAATAAGGACAGGAGATTATGTAGCCTCCAATGCTGAATGCTGCCACCATGCTTAGATACTAGATTGAATGTGGGTATGTAGTTACAGTGTCTCATGTCAAGTTCAACCACAAGAAATTCTGGTTGCTGCTTCACTTCTGTCTCTTAAATCTCATGCAAGATGTCTCTTGTCATCCACTCTCAAAAGAATCAGGTGGGGAAGAAAGTCTGGAATATGGCGACCCATGCCACTTGACACAATACACATCCACCACATCGCAAAAGTATAATTTCAGAAAGTGTAGTCCACGGCTCTTTGGAAGAATACTTCATAGATATCTTAGAGTCTACACATCCTTACCAAACTGACCCTCACTTTCTGTGTTCCATGCTTAGTGATGACACCACATCCACATGGTTGTCCAAGCCAGGTACCTGATAAGCTTTGTAGATTTCCCCCTTGCTTCCAGTAAGTTTAGCTCTAGTGCCCATTCTACCCTGTAAATGTGTATCTAAATCTTTTCCTTTTTGTGCACTGCCACTACCTTAATCTAGCCATCAGCACTCACCATGAAATTTTTGCAATGACATGATGGGAGAAGGCCTCCCAGTTGCTAATCATAAACTCCTTTAATTATTTTCCTTATTGCGGTATGAATATGATGTCTAAAACACAATGACCTTACGCTAAGTTGAGAGTCATTTGATATCTCCTCCTATTATTAAGGATGAAGTCTCAACTCACTGTGGTGTACAAGATCATTCATAATCTGAACAAGTTCCTCTTCACTGTTTTCTCACATTAAGATGATGCACTGGCCCAAACACATTTATAAGGCAAACAGCATTCCACATTATTTCACATCCCCATAACTTAGTTATGCCATTTCATGTGTCTTCTCCCCATTTCTTGCTCAAGGTCAGTTCTTCGTTCTCCAGGATAACTTATATTCATTCTTAAAGATTTTGCTCAAATTTTGATCTTCTGTAGTCTCCTCCTCTAAACCTCCCCCTGCCAACTCCAATTTGAGCAGTACTGTTCCTCCAAACTCTTATCAACCACAATGGCCTAGTCTGTGTATAGCATAGATTTATCACATGTTATAATTTACTATGGGTTTATTAATGTTAATAATAGTTATTAAGGTATTTGAAGATTGTTGACTATAAACTCTACACCATACAGTGCTCAGAACTTTACTGTGTCATTTATGTCTTAGAGAAAACCTTTGAAGTGGGCATTACTGCTGTCCTTATTTTTTACAGCCTATTAACAAGATTATAATTGTTTCACTGAGTCCCTTTGCTGTTTACCTGAAACTGTTACAACCTTGTTAATTGACATATATATTATATATTAATATGTTATATATATTATATTCCTATATATATTATATAATTATATGTGTGTGTGTGTGTGTGTGTGTGTGTGTATTTGTGTGTGTATCCATTCTCCCCCAAACTCCCTTCCCATCCAGATTGTCACATGCCACTGAGCAGAGTTCCTTGTGCTATGCAGTAGAACCTTATTGGTTATCCATTTAAAATATAACAGTGTGTACATACCATCCTTATTTTAAATGTGGAAATTCCCTCAGAAGTTATTTTACTCACAATTATACACCTAAGAATAGAGGTTCAACCTTAATTTCATTCATCTCTGTGCCGTTGGTGCCTTGAACAGAATCTGGTTAATAGATACTCATCAAGTGCTTTATGAATGAACAAGTCAGTTAACACTAATTTCAGTCTGTCCACTTAGCCTTTCTTAGGTTTTACATCCTAAGTCAGAAAATGGCCTTCAAGCTGGTAATATTAGTTTTTAATCCATTTTGGATGTAAACCAAAGCTGCATGCACTCTATGAACACATGAAGAGCCATGCTTTCAGGAACCAGGGATTTTGTTTTTATAACATCCTGAACACTAATGTTTACTGTCAGTACTAGGTGAATTACAATGTCTTTACTTAACCAAAGATCCAAATCATAGCCACACTTGCAGGATAATAAAATAACTCACATTTTGGATACTGCAAAAATATAGACTGTTTAAAAAATCTTAAGAGCACAAAATAAAAATTAAAAAAAATAGAAAAAGAAAATAAAACTTACAATTTTAAACATATTATTAGGAAAATATAATGAAAGAAAGAATAGAAAATCACTTTTCATATGTTAGAAAGGCTGCATTCAAAAAGAATCTGTGCTAAGGACATTGATTATTCTTTCCTGCTTCCTAACCCTGAAACTCTCTTTCTATGGTTTGAAAAATTCCTGAGAAACTCATGAGTTTTTTTGGGAGGCAGATGCTACTTTCTACCAGAAAAGGTGAACTTCAGATACTAAATTTCCTAGCTTCCCATGCACTATGACTTAGACTCCTTGATGTGTGGCAAGAGACAGAGATGGTATGGCATTCTTAGAAGGGAATTGGGAGTTGCTGCAAGTTCAAGTGTCTTGGTGCCGAATTAGCAGTATTGTCAACTTTTGTTTTACAGTCTTTGAAATGGTGTAAAATTTCTTTTCAGATCAACTCGGTGTCATGATTAGACTGTTGTTCAGGCTGTTTATCCTTTAACCTGGTTCTCTAACCTCTTCAATGATCTTGTGAGCTATCTACTATCTTTTAAATAAAAGAATATCTTTCTTTTTTCATGCCTAAGTCACTCAGAGTGACTCCGTTCCTTATATCTCCACAAAAAGACAGCTTTAGGTACACAGCTTCCCTTTTAGCTCAGTTGGTAAAGAATCTGCCTGCAGTGTAGGAGACTTGGGTTCAATCCTTGGTTGGGAAGATCCCCTGGAGAAGAAAATGGCAACCCACTCCAGTATCCTTGCCTGGAAAATCCCATGGAGAGAGGAGCCTGGTGGGCCAGTCCATGGGGTCACAGAGAGTCAGGCATGACTGAACGGCTAACACTTGCTTACTTAGATACACAGCAGCTACCTTATACATATGAGAGGATAGCCAAAGGAATTTAACCCTCAGATTAAGTATCTCTGAGTTTAGAATCAGTCAACTCAGAATTAAAATTATGGAGGTGCTCAATTAACCAGCCTTGGCATTGCCTGTATTTGAACACCTAGAATGACATATTTGATAAAATTCTGAACAAGCAAGGATATGAGAAAATTGCCATTTTCAGCAACACTGATGTGAGTGTGAGTTGGCACAACAGTTTGGAAGGTGACAATTGCTATAAAATTTTTAAAAATACATATATTCGTTGACCCAGCATTGTCAGATTTTAAAATCTGCTCTGCAGATAATCACTGACATATATGAATATACAGAAGAATATTGTAGTATTTATAGTGATAAAATCTTGCAAGCAGCCTAAATGTCCAGCAATAGGGTATAATTGTGTATTCTATCTATATCCATATATATCTATCTATCTGCATATCTATCTGTGTATCATTATATTGCTATAAAAATACCTGAAAGAATAATTGTACTGGCACAAAGACAGAAGTATAGATCAATGGAACAAAATAGAAAGCCCAGAGATAAATCCACGCACCTACGGACAACTTATCTTTGGCAAAGGAGGCAAGAATATACAATGGAGAAAAGACAATCTCTTTAACAAGTGGTGCTGGGAAAACTGGACAGCACTTGTAAAAGAATGAAACTAGAACACTTTCGAACACCATACACAAAAATAAACTCAAAATGGATCAAAATCTAAACAAAAGACCAGAAACTATAAAATTCCTAGAGGAAAACATAGGCAAAACACTCTCTGACATAAACCAAAGCAGGATCCTCTAGGACCCACCTCCCACAATATTGGAAATAAAAGCAAAAATTAACAAATTGGACCTAATTAAAATTAAAAGCTTCTGCACAACAAAGGAAACTAAAAACAAGGTGAAACTAAAAACAAGCCTTCAGAATGGGAGAAAATAATAGCCAATGAAGCAACAACGGACAAACAATTAATCTCAAAAATATACAAGCAACTCCTGCAGCTCCATTCCAGAAAAATAAACAACCCAATCAAAAAGTGGGCCAAAGAACTAAACAGAAATTTCTCCAAAGAAGACATAAAAATGGCTAACAAACACATGAAAAGATGCTCAACATCACTCGTTATCAGAGAAATGCAAATCAAAACCACAATGAGGTACCACTTTACACCAGTCAGAATGGCTGCCATCCAAAAGTCTATGGGCAATAAATGCTGGAGAGGATGTGGAGAAAAGGGAACCCTCTTACACTATTGGTGGGAATGCAAACTAGTACAGCCACTATGGAGAATAGTGTGGAGATTCCTTAAAAAACTGAAAATAGAACTGCCATATGAGCCAGCAATCCCACTGCTGGGTGTATACACCGAGGAAACCAGAATTGAAAGAGACACGTGTACCCCAATGTTCATCGCTGCATTGTTTACAATAGCCAGGACATGGAAGCAACCTAGATGTCCATCAACAGACGAATGGATAAGAAAGCTGTGGTACATATACACAATGGAATATTACTCAGCCATTAAAAAGAATTCATTTGAATCAGTTCTACTGAGGTGGACGAAAGTGGAGACTATTATCCAGAGTGAAGTAAGCCAGAAGGAAAAACAACAATACAGTATATTAATGCATATATATGGAATTTATAAAGATGGTAACGAGAACCCTGTATGTGAGATAGCAAAAGAGATGCAGATATATAGAACAGTCTTTTGGACTCTATGGGAGAGGGCAAGGGTGGGATGATATGGGAGAACGGCACTGAAACATGTAAATTATCATATATGAAATAAATTACTAGCCCAGGTTTGATGCTGGATACAGGGTGCTCAGGGCTGGTGCACCGGGATGACCCAGAGAGATGGAATTGGGAGGGAGGTGGGAGGGGGGTTCTGGAAGGGGAACACATGTATACCCATGCTGAATTCATGTCAATGTATGGCAAAATCAACATGATAATGTAAAGAAAATTAAAAAAAAATAAAAAATAAATAAAAAAAGAGAAATACCTGAAAGAATGGGCAATCTAGATAGTAGCAGCCTATTTTTTAAAATAAAATATAGGAATAGCAACTCCTCTGTTTTTTTGGGGGGATATATTTGCATGAATGTAGATAAACATGTGGAAAGATAAACTCTACGCTGTTGATGTGGGTTACTTCAATGGAGTGAGTTGTAATCAGGAAGATGGAATAGATAACGTGAAGTTTTTTCTTTATATGACTCAGTATTATTTGGCTTATTTATGCATTATTTTTTAAGTTAAAAAAATCCAGAGTGGAAAAACTTTCTCCAAACACTGTCATCATCTGATGCTGATGAGTCAGCTTTGGGAGACAGTATACTGCAGTGGTTATGAACACAGAACTGGAGTCATTTCTGGGCTTAAATCCTGACCTTTTGTTTACTAGCTGTGAGAGTGGGAGCAGAATACTTTCTCATTAAGCATTGGTGGGAATAGCGATGTGTGTTAGTCCCTTGCTTTCCACTGCATGTTATGGGTCAGCTTCTCATTCCTTTCAACATTTTTTCAGTGGCAAGATGGACCACAGAGGTCAAGAAGTTTAGCTAATTGATTACTATAGTAACTTTTTAAATGGGAACCTCAGTATCTGATTCTATGGACTTTGTTGGACAGACTACAAACTCCTCAAAGAAGGTCAGTAATTCTCTTCTCTTAGCTGGTCTTGGAATAAATGCAGGGTAGTAAGCAAATGAAGATACTTGAAGTCTGAGCTGAGAAGAAGCAAAAAAGATTGTCATTCCTTGAGCTAGCAATTTTTTTTCATTTGCTATGTATCTTTGAAGAACAGAGAAATATCCTTCCTACCTCTGTCTGTATCTTATTTCAGAGATTTGACTTAATTTATAGGTACTAACTTCATGAACAGATTTTTAACCCACCCTACCCAGGTCTGAACTATTTACCCAATAGTGTGTGTGTTAGTTTGCTAAGACTGCCATGACATATTATCTCAAATACTAGGTAGCTTAAAGAACAGAGATTCATTGCTTCACAGTTCTGGAGGCTAGCAGTACAAGATCGAGGTGCCAGCAGGGTTGCTTCTCTCTGAGGGCTCTGAGGAAGAACATGTTCTGTGCCTTGCTCCTAGCTTCCTGGTCTTTATTGGCAGTCTTGGGTGTTTCTTGGCTGATAGACACATCACCCAATCCCTGCATTTGTGTTCTGCACCATGTTCACATGGTGTTCACTCTGTGTGAATGTCTGTATTCCTCTTCTCGTAAGGACATCACTTGTTTTGTATTAGAAGGCCACCTTACTTCAGGGTGACCTTAGCTTAACCAATTGCACCTCCAAACCAGGTTACATTCAGAGGCACTGGGGACCAGGATTCCAACATGTGGATTCTTGGGGGACACAATTCAACCTAAAATAGTGTGTTAAAAAAGTGATTTATTTTTCCATTGACATTTTTATATACAATACTGGAAAGGAATGTACAAGGCACTTAGATGCATGAGTAACCACAACAGAAAGATTAAAAATCATCATCTTGAAAATGATGATTGTAAGGAAAATATTCACTTAGAGGATGAACAATCAAAAATGATATTTCCGTTGGAAGTAAATTTCTGTGAAATTTTAACCACTCTCTCCATCACTAGTCTTTTCCATTTACTATCACTGTGTCAATGTTATTTCAAAACTAGTCAACTGGACCACAATATAAATCCAAGTTCTCATTTTCCTTCACTTAACTTTTATTTCCCTTTTTAATCATTAGTCATCATTGTTGATGACAAAAGTTGCTAGCATGAAGAATTCAGTTAGTCTAACAAAATGGATGAGTTATGAACCAATTTGTCCTTAATTTTCTAGCTGCTGTTTTCCATGCACTCAGTTCAATTAAGGATCTTAAATAAATAACAGGAAATAACAATTAGTTAATCATTGAAATTGAGCGTATAATTCTGCTGATAAGTGACCATATGTTGACTTAATGGACATTGAGTCTGGCAACTTGAGACTTATGGTTCCTAATCTTTTCTACTCTAAAAAGTAGCCTTCATTTCACATCAGTAATTAATGTTACCACACCCTGGAAATTCTTACTAAGTGGAACTGGGTCTTTTATGAGATTAAAGCTGGAATTTCCCTGTTTTAGCACATAGGTCCTTTACTTTATCTTTCCAATTTTCTCACTCCCTTCTTGCTTGTCTTTCAACTCTTACCATCATTGTCAATTTCTTGGACATGCCATGTTTTCTAGATCTAACATTTTTTTTTTCAGTTTCATTTTTCTTTCCTACCATTCATGGACTTTGTGATAAATCTGTCACCACATCTTGATAATATTAAACCCTGGATTCTTAGTAGAACTGGAGAAAAATCACTATAAAAGGTCAGTAGAAGGCAAACATAACTTAAATTCTAGATTTAATAGTCATTGTTCAATGAATGCTTTACTGACATTATGAGTGGGTGCTGTGGTGATTTGTAACACCTGTTCACAACATTTTTCATGTCAAACTACTTGTAGCCATGCTCTATAATGGATATCTTTGGGACCTTAATTGTAGCTGAGAACTAAGTAAAATGTTCAGTCTGCCCAGACTCACTACCTTGGGTCAAATCCAGGCAATAGTTGGATGAGAGTCTATTCAAGCCTGAGTCTTGGTTGGGTTTCTTATTTCAATAAGGGGATATCAGTCTCCCGATGGGCTCATCCATGTATAACAATTTGCTAGCTATTGCATACATGCTTTCACACCATATGACCTTCAGGTTCTAGCCAGAGAAAATAATTTGAAATTCCCTGCTATGTAATTTTTATTGAAAAGGGTTTGGGGTAATAATATTCATGAAGAATTGACTAAAGAATTTGTAATCCACATACTTCCAGAAATGTTTAAAATTCCATCCCAAGATGATACTAAATTAAGCCACATTAGTCTTTGGGCTCATATAATTATTTTTATGGAAAATATTTATTGGAAATATGTCATTAGTGTTATTTAGGGAAGTGAACTGGGAGACCACTTACTGAACCACAAAGTGCCGTTTTCATGATGACCCATAGGAGAAATTTCTCTTCAGTTTTTCTATTAGAAAAAAAAATTTTTTCTCTAAAGGAATGTCTATTTCATTCCCTGCTTGCTAGATAGAAAACTTAGAACTTAATTGTAGACCAGTTATATAAACAAGATTTCACAATATTCAGTTTGGGGTATAACTTTAGCCTTGACTATTTATGACAGTTAATTTTATGGGTCAACTTTCCTGGACCACAGAGTCCAGATACACAGTCAAACATTATTCTGGATAGTGCTGTGAGGGTGCTTTTTTGAACAAGATTAATATATAAATTGGTGAACTTTTTTGTTTGTTTGTTTGTTTCAACTGTCTCTTTATTTTTAAGATGGCTGAATTAATTGCAAATTTAACTATAACTTTGACAATTGTCAGGCAGGTACCAAATTTTATTCAAAGAAACTGCTTATTTAAAAGTGATCACAGGACAACTCAAAATGTACAGCAAGATGAATTAGAGAAAGATCTTACTGGCCAATAGCTTGTTTTAATTCTCATTATATCAGACTCAAAACTTTTCATTTATAGGACAGGTAAACTGTAACTTCAGTAGATAGCAATACAGAAAGATTTTTTTTTTTTTTAGCTTTAAAAATATTTCTTTTTTTTTTCTTTTCTTTCATTTTTTTTTATTATTGTTTTTGCCATACATTGTCATGATATCACCATGGGTTTACATATGCTTCCCCTCCGGGTCCCCCCTCCCTCCTCCCTCCCCCCTGGGAAATCTCGCTGCACCAGTCCCGAGCATCAATCCTGGGCTGGCGATTGATTAGATACATGACAATTAACATGCTTCAATGCCCTTCTCCCATATCATCCCACCCTTACCCTCATCCACAAAGTCCACGAGTCTATTCTATACATCTGCGTTCCTTTTGTTGTCTCCCATGTTGGGTTCTCGTTACTGTCTTTCTAAATTCCATATATATGCGTTAATATACTGTATTGTTGTTTTTGCTTCTGGCTTACTTCACTCTGGATAATGGGCTCCAGTTTCGTCCATCTGAGTAGAATTGCTTCAGATGAATTTTTTTTAATGCTGAGTAATATTCCATTGTGTATATGTACCACATCTTTCTTATCCATTCATCAGTTGATGGGCATCTAGGTTGTTTCCATGTCTTAGCTATTGTAAACAATGCAGCGATGAACATTGGGGTACACGTAGCTCTTTCAGTTCTGGTTTCCTCGGTGTATATGCCCAGCAGTGGGATTGCCGGGTCATATGGCAGGTCTATTTGCAGCTTTTTAAGGAATCTCCACACTGTTTTCCATAGTGGCTGTACTAGTTTGCATTCCCACCAACAGTGTAAGAGGGCTCCCTTTTCTCCACATCCTCTCCAGCATTTATTGCTTGTAGACTTTTGGATGGCAGCCATTCTGACTGGTGTAAAGTGGTACCTCATTGTGGTTTTGATTTGCATTTCTCTGATAATGAGTGATGTTGAGCATCTTTTCATGTGTTTGTTAGCCATTTTTATATCTTCTTTGGAGAAATGTCTGTTAAGTTCTTTGGCCCACTTTTTAATTGGGTTGTTTATTTTTCTAGAATGGAGCTGCAGGAGTTGTTTGTATATTTTTGAGATTAATTGTTTGTCTGTTGCTTCATTGGCTATTATTTTCTCCCATTCTGAAAGCTGTCTTTTCACCTTGCTTATAGTTTCCTTTGTTGTGCAAAAGCTTTTAATTTTAATTAGGTCCCATTTGTTTATTCGTGTTTTTATTTCCAATATTCTGGGAGGTGGGTCATGGAGTATCCCGCTTTGGATTATAGCAGAGAGTGTTTTGCCTATGTTATCCTCTAGGAGTTTTATAGTTTCTGGTCTTATGCTTAGATCTTTAATCCATTTTGAGTTTATCTTTGTGTATGGTGTTAGAAAGTGATCTAGTTTCATTCTTTTACAAGTGGCTGTCCAGTTTTCCCAGCACCACTTGTTAAAGAGGTTGTCTTTTCTCCATTGTATATTCTTGCCTCCTTTGTCAAAGATAAGGTGTCCATAGATGCGTGGATTTATCTCTGGGCTTTCTATTCTGTTCCATTGATCTATATTTCTGTCTTTGTGCCAGTACCATACTGTCTTAATGACTGTGGATTTGTAGTATAGCTTAAAGTCAGGTAGGTTGATTCCGCCAGTTCCATTCTTCTTTCTCAAGATTGCTTTGGCTATTCGAGGTTTTTTGTATTTCCATACAAATTGAGAAGTTATTTGTTCTAATTCTTTGAAAAAGACCTCTGGTAGCTTGATAGGAATTGCATTGAATCTATAGATTGCTTTAGGTAGTATACTCATTTTCACTATATTGATTCTTCCAATCCATGAGCACGGTACATTTCTCCATCTGTTTGTGTCCTCCTTGATTTCTTTCATCAGTGTTCTATAGTTTTCTATATACAAGTCTTTTGATTCTTTAGGTAGAAATACTCCTAGTATTTTATTCTTTTTGTTTCGATGGTGAATGGAATTGTTTCCTTAATTTCTCTTTCTGATTTCTCACTGTTAGTGTATAGGAATGCCAGGGATTTCTGTGTGTTGATTTTGTATCCTGAAACTTTGCTATATTCACTGATTAGCTCTAGTAATTTTCTCGTAGAGTCTTTAGGGTTTTCAATATAGAGGATCATGTCATCAGCAAACAGAGAGAGTTTTACTTCTTCTTTTCCAATCTGTATTCCTTTGATTTCTTTATCTGCTCTGATTGCTGTGGCCAAAACTTCCAAAACTATGTTGAATAGTAGTGGTGAGAGTGGGCACCCTTGTCTTGTCCCTGATTTCAGGGGGAATGCTTCCAGTTTTTCACCCTTGAGGATAATGTTTGCTGTGGGTTTGTCATATATAGCTTTTATTATGTTGAGGTATGTTCCTTCTATTCCTACTTTTTGGAGGGTTTTTATCATAAATGGATGTTGAATTTTGTCAAAGGCTTTCTCTGCATCTATTGAGATAATCATGTGATTTTTATTTTTCAATTTGTTAATGTGGTGTATTACATTGATTGATTTACGAATATTGAAGAATCCTTGCATCCCTGGGATAAAGCCTACTTGATCATGATGTATGATCTTTTTGATGTGTTGTTGGATTCTATTTGCTAGAATTTTGTTGAGGATTTTTGCATCTATGTTCATCAGTGATATTGGCCTGTCGTTTTCTTTTTTTGTGGCATCTTTGCCGGGTTTTGGAATTAGGGTGATGGAGGCCTCATAGAATGAGTTTGGAAGTTTACCTTCCTCTGCAATTTTCTGGAAGAGTTTGAGTAGAATAGGTGTTAGCTCTTCTCTAAATTTTTGGTAGAATTCAGCTGTGAAGCCATCTGGTCCTGGGCTTTTGTTTTTTGGAAGATTTCTGATTATGGTTTCAATTTCCGTGCTTGTGATGGGTCTATTAATACTATCTATCTCTTCCTGGTTTAGTCTTGGAAAGTTATACTTTTCTAGCAATTTGTCCATTTCATCCAAATTGTCCAGTTTATTTGCATATAGTTGCTGATAATAGTCTCTTATGATCCTTTGTATTTCTGTGTTTTCTGTTGTGATCTCTCCGTTTTCATTTCTAATTCTGTTGATTTGGTTCTTCTCCCTTTGTTTCTTGATGAGTCTGGCTAACGGTTTGTCAATTTTATTTATCTTCTCAAAGAACTAGCTTTTGGCTTGGTTGATTTTTGCTATGGTCACTTTTGATTCCTTTGCATTTATTTCTGCCCTGATCTTTAAGATTTCTTTCCTTCTACTAGACCTGGGGTTCTGCATCTCTTCCCTTTCTAGTTGCTTTAGGTGTATAGTAAGGTCATTTATTTGATTTTTTTCTTGTTTCCTGAGGTGAGCTTGTATTGCTATGAACTTTCCCCTTAGCATTGCTTTCACAGTGTCCCATAGGTTTTGAGCTGTTGTGTTTTCATTTTCATTCGTTTCCATGCATAACTGAATTTCATTTTTAATTTCTTCTGCGATTTGTTGGTTATTCAGCAGTGTGTTGTTGAGCCTCCATATGTTGGAAGTTTTGAGAGGTTTTCCCCTGTAGTTGATATCTAATCTCACTGCATTGTGGTCAGAAAAGATGCTTGGGATGATTTCAATATTTTTGAATTTATCAAGGTTAGATTTATGGCCCAGGATGTGATCTATCCTGGAGAAGGTCCCGTGTGCACTTGAGAAAAAGGTGAAATTCCTTGTTTTGGGGTG